>JABTXL010006571.1:18778827-18802579 GCA_025134845.1 Neodon shergylaensis
GGTCACCCTCTCCCACCCTTGGACCACGGTCACCCTCTTTGCCAGCTACATTTGAGTCCGCAGCAGGAGACTCCAGCTTCTCTCCCACGTGCCTAGGGGAGCTGGGGTCCCACATCACCAGGGAGAGGTCTTCAGCTGTTCATCCTCTTTTTCTGGGCTCCACCTTCCCACTCCTATTGATAAACCCCTCCTTTGACTCTAAGGGCCTTGCCCTCGGGTAAGAGCAGATAAGCCTTGCTTCCGCCCCAATGACCTTGATTTCTCATCTGGCAACTGCCTGATTTTAGGGGTGGGCCAAATTGGCGTCTTCCTGATTTCCTATATCAGGGCCACGATGTGCCCTTTTCAAGCCTCCACAGGGGAGACAGGGTCACCACTGTGATTTCCTCTCCACAGAAGCAGGACACTGGTCCCCGGACACTCCAGTGCAAGTTCAAAGCCGGCAAAGCCATGCAGGTGGGGGGTTTATAGGACCCCAGGACTTTGTACCCGTGCAGCTCCAGCTGGTAGGCGGCCATGTCAGCTATGGCTTGGGCATCAGCGGCTGAGCCGGAGAGGGCACAGTAGATCCGCTGGTGCAGAGGGGACAGCTTGTCGAACACCCGGTTCACCACCGCTTGTCTGTTGGGAAGGAGCCAAACGTTCAAGTCGGTCTGACAAGAGAAGAGCGAGGCTTGCAATGCTTCGGTTAAAACAGGAAAAGCAAACAGACATTATGTCAGCTAGGTAACTCACCGTGCTAACCACAGTGAGACTGCTGGACTGGGGATGCAGCCCAGGTGGCATAGTCCCTGCCTGGCAGGCGCAAAACCCACGTGGCCCAAGCTGGATATAGTGGCACTCAGGAACTACAGGCAGGATCAGCAGTTCAAGGCCAGTTTAACTATATAGCAAGTTTGAGGTCAACCTGCACTACAGGAGACTCTATTTTAGACACTAAAGTCCCCTGAATATAAACTTTTAAATTTTATTATTAATTATTAATTATTTATTATTTATTTAAAAATAAAATTTAAATGCCTATATTTTATAGCAAAACAATAAAAAGAACACCTTGTTAAGAAAAACGTGCCTCTGAGCCAGGTGGCGATGTGCACATCTTTAATCCCGGCACTCGGGAGGCAAAGGCTGAAGGACTTTTGCGTTCGAGGTCAGCCTGGTTTATAGAGTGAGTTCTAGGACAGTCAGGGCTAAAAAGCCCTTTTTCAAAATAATAAAAAAAAGGTGAAGAGAAGAAGAAAAGCGTGCCTCTTCCTGGAGTTTCTCTGCTGTCAGTCACCTTGAGGGGCTGTGGTAGGTTTTACAGAACAGAGCAGAAACAGCGGTGACGTCAGCCTCAGCCTCACTGGTGTGTGGGGAAAATGGCGGGGGGGGGGAGGGGGGGAGACCAAGCAAATGCAGTTCAAACTGCGGTAAATGAGCTAGATCCCTGCTTGACAAAACCATTTTCATCCTAAGTGCAGATAGCAGGGTCCCTCCACAACCTAGCCCATGCCCCTCGGAGACAAGATTTCTTTATGACCATCAAAAGCTACAAAACATTCAGCCCTGCAGATCCTTGCCCAGGAATTCAGAGGTCGGAACCCAGCATTGCATTCTGACGGCTTTCTGGAAACTTCGGCTCCATTTCCTGGAAGGTTACCATACTGTTCCAAAGCGGGTAAGGAAAAACGTGCACTTAGGGCCACCAGCTCCCTTCCCAACACATAGCACTTTTATGATACTCACCCTGCTGAGACCCGGGAATCAGAACCCACCACGACTCCTCCATCAAACTCCACCGCCATGATGGTTGTCTGCAGAGAGACACAGAGCATGACATGTCAGAGCAAGAAGCACCTCAGCCCTTCATCTTTAGGAAGACAAACTCTTGGTGGCGGTGTGTGTGTGTGTGTGTGTGTGTGTGTGTGTGACTGACTCAAGGTCATATTGTCCTTCAGGCCTGAGCTTCCCTCTCTTTTCTGTGCTTTTATATCTGACTGCAGGGGACTGAAACAGCTTGGCTGTGGTACAGCATAGAGACACCTACCCCCAAGCTCCAGCGTGCCTGAGTGTGACCCTTCCCACCCCGGAGAGAAGCTAGGACCGGGCTCCGAGAGGCCGAAGCAATCAGGACAGGAGGAGAAGGCCAGAGAGCAAACGTCTACACTGCTTCCCAGTGCGCACCACACGGGTGACTGTGAAGCAGGCGGGGTCTTTCCTGGTCCGGATCCCCCACCTGCACCCTTACTTAATCAGGAGCGGGTTCCCAGGGTTACTGAACAAGGGACACAGAGAGTGCTTAACACAGCCAGGAGCCCAGGCAGGAGGAAGCTGCCAGGATCGCTCAGAGAGAGCAGAAGTCTCATAGAAGGGCCTTCTCTGCAACCAGGGGAGGGGCTGCTGGGGAGCAGCAGCTCAAGACAAGAATTAAGGAACCGTGAAGGAGGATAAAGACGTGTTTATTTCCCCCACGCCCCTTGAGCTAAAAGGCGCCTTAGAGACCCTCGGTTGCACCATTGCACCGAGAAAACCCATTAGGAGAAGAATGGGTTTTCCAAGCTCACACAGGCCTCACTCTGAACCCCTGATTGATTAGACTTCTGCTCCCACTGCTCCTTGGCAGCCAGGGGAGATTTTCCCAACCTTTCTGGCCACTCCACACCTCGTTCTGATCTCCAGGGACCCTGCACCTGAGTGTGCTTTCTGACGTACTGACCACAAATAAAAGGCCAGAAATGGCCACTCCGTTCTAGCGACTGCTCTCCCAAACCACGCTAGGAGTGTGGTTGGTGTTTCAGAGAGCAGAAACGAGTTCCCATCTCCTTCCCAGCTCCTAGGCCAGGGCAAAGTTCTCCTGCAAGCATGGGAGTGGAGGGGAGGTGGGGGGCGCAGGGCAGCACCTGGGCCAAGGAGGGCCACCGATCACCCCTCAGCCCCCCCCCCAGGCCCCCCACAACCCTAGCACTAGAGAGCTTGTCCTCGCTTAGGGTAGAGGTTGTGGGGGGCCAGGTTAAGCAAAGATATGTTTGATGTGCAGGTCCTTCTCAACGAGCCTTCATGTTACCTTTTCACCCAGGTCCTGCACCCAGGACTCTTTGTCAGCCCCTCTCTGCAGCGTCCCCAAGCCCCTCACTTAGTTTAACCAATAGTCCACCCACCCCCTGCACTGACCAGAGTGAAAGCGAAAGCGCTTTGTAGCAACTTCCCTTAGAAGCTTCCAGCTCGAGCCAAAGTACGCACCTTCCCACCAGCTTCGCATGCGGGTCCCTCCACAGACCCCCGGACACCACATTTCTGAGCAGGGATACCCTACGTTCACTGTGGAGCGCAAACGCTGAGCGCCACAAACTTCCTAAGTCTCAGTCTCCTGGTCCGCTTTCCAGTGCTTTAGGGTTCTCTGGTCACCCCACCCGCTGACTCTCACCCCCCCCAGACCCATTACCCCGGTGTGGACTTCTCCCGTCCGGAACAAGCCGGCGGTAGGTGCTCCTGCCGGCAGCATCTTAGCAGAGCGGAGCTCGGCTTTCCAATCGGCTGGCGCGCGCTGCGCTCCCAGCTAGCAGCCTGCGGCCCCGCCCCATCACCGCTCAAGGGGCGGGCAGTTCTACTTGCACTTGGCGCCCTGCGCCAACCTGAGCAAGGCAGATCTGCCCAGAGACAAGTGACGATTGAAGGCACCGCCCTGAAACTGGGGTGGGGCCTGGGATGGGAAAATTCTTGCAAGCACGCGAAAAAGGCTGGGCAAGAAGAGGGGACTAGAGTGATGGAGAAAAACATGGGGCGCAGGAGCCGCTAGCCAGAACTTCAGATCTGACTTCAGTGGCAGCTTCCAGAACAGCCAGAAAAGGCCAGCCTGGGGCAGGCGGGTCTCAGAAGGGGCCTGTCTAGTGATTAGGCCACTGCTTTCGGTTTCTCCTTCCTGTAAACGCCTGCACTTCTGGGCAGCGCCACCAGTGCCACCGGGTGCGGGGACTTTCCGCGCACGCCTCCGGGCCGCCCTTCTTCCCTCCCTTGGAGACTCCTGCGCAGCGGGGACGCGGAGAGTTCCAGGCTGGGACCAGACCCTGTACAGAGCGCACGATGGCTGCGCATGCTTGGCTGGCGGCCGTCCTGCTGCTGCTGGTCGACTGGCTGCTGCTGCGGCCCGGGCTCCCGGGAATCTTCTCCCTGCTGGTTCCGGAGTTGCCCCTGCTCCGGGTCTGGGCGGTGGGCCTGAGTCGCTGGGCCATCCTGGGGCTGGGGGTCCGCCGGGTCCTCGGGGTCACCACGGGAGCCCATGGATGGTCGGCTGTTTTGCCGCCGCTAGCAGCGGCGCTGGGTTTAGCTCAGCCGGGACTTGCCTTATTCCGAGAGCTGGCCTCCTGGGGAGCGCTCCGGGACGGTGACAACGCTGGAGTACTGTACTGGGGCAGTCGCCTCGACGCTTTCGCTCTCAGTTATGTGGCAGCATTGCCCGCCGCCGCCCTATGGTACAAGTTGGGGAGCCTCTGGGCGCCCAGCAGTCGCAGGGGTGCTGGAGACATGGTGTGTCGACTGTTAGGCTTCCTGGGTTCCGAGAAGCGGCGCCTCCACCTGGTTCTGATGCTCTTGGTCCTCTCCTGCCTTGGTAAGAGGGACTCAGGGCGAAAGAGCAGGGCACAGGGGGCAGGGAAGGAATCCAGAATAACGGGCAGAAAGGAAGATAAAATGGTCGTTGGACGTGTCAGAGCCTACGGAGGCAAGTTAGGCGGAAAGGGAAGGACCCTGGCCCTAGAGGTAGCTCTTACATGGGTGCTGGGCCCTGGGAGCAGAACTTGACATCACAGAACCAGTGTGAGGGTTTCTCTCCAATTCGCCATCTTTTCTTTTCTTCTTTCTTTCTTTCTTTCTTTCTTTCTTTCTTTCTTTCTTTCTTTCTTTCTTTTTTTCCCTTTTAGACTTTCTATGTAGTCTGGTTGTTCTGGAACTCACTATGTAGGCCAGGCTGGCCTCAAACCCAGAGAGATTTGCCTGCTTCTGTCTCGCAGTGCTGGGACTGAGGACTTGTGCCTCAAGCCCTGCTAACTGACATTTTTCTTAATTAGTCTTTGAAAAGTTTGATGTAGCTGAACAGGCTTGGATCAGCAGGCTCAGCTTCTGCTTTCTGGATGGTGCAGGGAGAGGGGCAGGAGGAGATGGTAACTGGTGTGCCCGTAATGTTTGTGACTGAGCGATCCCCCTCTCTCCAGGGGAAATGGCGATTCCCTTCTTCACCGGCCGCATCACTGACTGGATTCTTCAGGATAAGACGGCTCCGAGCTTTGCCCGCAACATCTGGCTTATGTCCATTCTCACCATAGCCAGGTGTGGAGGACGGGAAAGGGGAGCCCTGGAGCAGAGGGAACCGGGTGCTGGGACTGTTGTTTTGGTATAGCTCTGCAGGGATCCGGAACTCTGTCCCAGGAGCACATCTGACCCTCTTTCCGTCTCTCCACCCCTCCAGCACAGTGCTGGAGTTTACTGGAGATGCTGTCTACAACCTCACCATGGGCCACATGCACAGCCGCGCACATGGAGAGGTGTTCCGGGCTGTCCTTCGCCAGGAGACGGGGTTTTTCCTGCAGAACCCAGCAGGTAGCTCACAAAACTTTTTCGTTTGTATAATATAATCTATATATCTATATAAACACTGCCCTCAACTGCCCCCCTTAATAAACATCTACATACACATGCCTAGGTTCAACTCTCAGCCATATAAATGGGGCGTGGCGGTCCCAGCACTCGGGAGATGGAGGCAGGGGATAGAGGTTGAAGTTCAAAGTCATTCACCCACAGAGCCAACCTGAGGCCAGCCTACGCTACATGAGATCCTGTCTTAAAGTCCAGGACTTCCTGTATGTTAGGCAAAACCTCTACCAGTTGAGAGACTTCCCAGGCCTCCTTATTCATGATGTATCACAAATGGAGCAAAGCATTCTTGGTTGGCCTGGAATTCACTGAGTAGACCAGGTTGGCCTTGACCGCCTCTGCCTCCCGCCTCAGAGTGTTGGCATTAAAGGTATGTGCCACCACACCCAGCTACAGCTTCTTTATAGGCCAACACAGGCCTGCCAGAGCTTTCCTGCACTGAGGTTCCCACACCTACCCAAGCTCCTACCCCTGCTAGCTGCAGCCTCCTCCGGATGCCGTGCTGACATGCCCGCCGTGGCGCCCTGTTGTCTGTTAGCTCCTCTCGTCTCTGTGAGCTGCTGTCTCTCTCACCGGCTTTCTCGTCCTCAATGTGGCAGGTTCCATCACATCTCGGGTAACGGAGGACACATCCAATGTCTGTGAGTCTGTCAGTGACAAGCTGAACCTGCTGATGTGGTACCTGGGGCGAGGCCTGTGTCTCCTGGCCTTCATGTTTTGGGGGTCGCTGTACCTCACTTTGGTCACTCTGCTCACCCTGCCCCTGCTTTTCCTTCTGCCTCGGAAGCTGGGGAAAGTGCACCAGGTACGTTCTCAGGGTCCTCAGTTCCCACACTTGGGTGTGACTTCCCACGGCTTCTCCGTCATCCTTAGCCCCTGCCCCGGTTGCCTCTGGTCCCACACCGCCCTGCATCCACAGCCATGATCTCTGCCTTCTCCGGCCGCAATCTGTCCTTATGAATCGGATCCCAGGCTGGAGAGACAGTTCAGGGTTAAGGGTGCTGGCTGCTTCTCCAGAGGACCAGCATTTGGTTCCCAGCACCCATGCCAGGCAGTTCACGATGGTCTGTGGTCTGATGCCTCTTCTGATCCCCACAGATGCCTATACACACATGATGCATATACATGCATAAAAATAAAAATGAATCTTACAAAAACTGAATTAATTTCCTCTGCACATCTTCTACCTAGAAGTATGGCTGCGGACCTTTCTCTTTCCTCTGTCCCTCTGACTAATCTCCACCTGGGAAACGTAGGTATTGGTCCTTCTCACTTGCACGCCCAGTGTGATGCCTCTGCTCCTTGTCTCCCCACAGTCATTGCAAATGAAGGTGCAGGAGTCTCTAGCGAAGTCCTCGCAGGTGGCCATCGAGGCCCTGTCAGCGATGCCTACGGTGCGGAGCTTCGCCAACGAGGAGGGAGAGGCCCAGAAGTTTAGGCAGAAACTGGAGGAAATGAAGACACTCAACAAGAAGGAGGCCTTGGCCTATGTAGCCGAAGTCTGGACTGTAAATGTGAGTACCCGGAGATGAACGCCCACTCCGTTGTCCCAATGTGTCTTAATTTTACTGTTTGCCAATCCCACTCTGTCCCTCCTCCAGTGGGGAGTGACTGACTCAGGGTTTTTGGTCACTCGACTCTCTCCCCTTCATTCCCTCCATGCTTTCTGGTGCTGGGAGCATCCTTCCATGGAGGCACACAAGTTCGGTGTGTTAGCGAGACGTACTCTCCCAGCTCCAGTCTTGTCTTTGCCTCTCAGAAAGCCACAGCTTCCTGCACTGTGTGTGCTTCGTGCTGGCACTGTGTGGCTGAGCTAGTGGGAGCCACGGGAAGTGCCAGAGGCCAGAGGCGTCTGTGATAAGGACGGTGAGAGAATTGGAAGTGGTAACCAGAGGTTCTGGGCTCCATCCTGCCATCAACCAGCTCGTAACCATGCACGCACTACCTTTTTCTAAGACTGCTTCCCTGTTTTGTAAACGGGAATAAAAAGTGGTGTGTTGGTTCTCATCTGCAGTCCCAATGCTCAGGCTGAGCACGGGCCACGGGGAGAGTGAGGGCCGGGAGATCGCTCAGGAGGTAAAGCTGTCTGCTGCCAAGCCATGACCTAAGGTCCATCTCTGGAGCCCACATGATAGACGGAGACAGTTGGCCTCTGAAAGATGACCTCTGACCTCCACAAGGTGCACCCTAGTGTCTACTCACATATAAACAAATACATGTAGCTTTAAAAAGTAAATAATAAAAGACCCAAAACAACAACAGGAAAGGAACAATAAACTCCCTGGTGTGAGAACTAGCTGATAGCTCAGTCATTGAGAGTGCACGCCTTTAACCCCAGCACTGGGAGGCAGAGGCAGGGGGATCGCTGTGAGTTCAAGGCCACCCTGGTCTACAGAGTGAGTTCTAGGACAGCTTCCGAAGCTACAGAGAAACCCTGTCTCAAAAAAACCAACCAAACAAGAAATAACAAAACAAAGAAAACAAAAACAAAAACTGTCTACAAAAACGTGTATCAGCTGCTTTTCCAGATGACCAGCACTTAGGTAGGGCAGCTCCCAATGGCCTGCAACTGTAGCTCCTGGGGTTCTGACGCCCTCTTCTGGCCTTTGCAGGCACCTACACTCATGCACACATGCCTGCAGGAAGACACACACACACAACTTAAAATTGCAAAAATAAAAATAAATCTTTTTTAAAGAGTCAGATGTTCCTCAGTCAAGGAGATGATGGTGATGAGGACATGGAGGACTCCCTGAGCTGCGCTCAAGTCTGACCCTTGATCCCTCCTTTCCCGTCCCTCATGTCTGGGAGAACAGACTCGACTTGTGACCATTCCGGTCCATTTTATCACATGGTTTCCCCGTAGGTCTCGGGAATGCTGCTGAAGGTGGGCATCCTGTACGTCGGCGGGCAGCTGGTGGTCAGAGGGGCTGTCAGCAGTGGGAACCTTGTCTCCTTCGTTCTCTACCAGCTACAGTTCACCAGTGCTGTCGAGGTGAGACCCCGGCGCAGTGTGTCTGCTCTCTGCCTGCCCGTGGCTGTCTCTGCCTGCCCATGGCTGTTTCTGCCTGCCATTGACTGTCTCTGCCTGCCAGTGGCTGTCTCTGCCTGCCCATGGCTGTCTCTGCCTGCCCAGTGACTGTCTCTGCCTGCCCAGTGACTGTCTCTGCCTGCCCATGGCTGTCTCTGCCTGCCCATGGCTGTCTCTGTCTGGCATTGGTTGTCTGTCTGGCATTGGCTGTCTGTCTGGCAGACATTGGCTGTCTCTGTCTGGCACTGGCTGTCTCTGTCTGACATTGCCTGTCTCTGTCTGGCATTGGCTGTCTCTCCCTGCCCATTGCTGTCTTTGCCTGCCACTGACTGTCTCTGTCTGTCCATCTGTGCAGGTTCACGATTCTCTGCTTCTTCATATCACTGAATGCTGTCAGTCAGGTCAGACCTGCTTTCCTGCTCCATCCTGCCCCCACCCACATTCCACTCTGCTATGCAGGTTCTGCTCTCCATCTATCCCTGGATGCAGAAGGCTGTGGGCTCCTCAGAGAAAATATTTGAATACCTGGACCGGACTCCTTGTTCTCCACTCAGTGGCTCATTGGCACCCTTAAACATGGAAGGTCTTGTCGAGTTCCAGGACGTCTCCTTTGCCTACCCAAACCATCCCGATGTTCAGGTTCTTCAGGTACTGCCCACTGAACCTGAATCCCCCTCTCCTACCTTTGCCTCTTCCATCTTCGTACCAGGGCTCCTTCCTAACCCTCAAAAGTGCCTATGAGAGCCTTGTGTTTATACATGACCTCAACTCAAGCACAGGTTGGTTTACCAATGACAAGAGGAGGCTTCAAAGAGAAGGCTTCTGGGGTTGGAGCGATGGCTCAGTGGCTAAGAGTATGTGCTGCTCTTGCAGAGGACCCAGTTCAGTTCCCAGCATGCATATGGTGGCTCACAATCACCTGCTCCAGTTCCAGGGGGATCCTGTACCCTCTTTGGACCTCTGTGGGCACAAGGCATGAACATGACATGGATGCACACGTGCTGGGAAAGTAGTCATACACATAAAATTAAACAAATAAATCTTTAAAAAAATTAAGAGAAAGCTCCTATGACAAAGGAGTTGGCAAGGCAACATGCGACTCCAGCTGCCGTTTGAGATGCAGATGTTATTTCTACTTCTTGGGATGGCCCAGCCTCCAGTTTTATTCCCCAGTGATGCTTCTTGCCCATTCATTTGCCCCAGCCTCTCTCTTTTCTCCCTCCATGACATCATCCCAGAAGTCCATGCACACAGAGGCCAGGGATTGCTCTGTATTCTCCCATGTTTCCTCTTGGGTAATATGTCACATTACACACGAGAACAGTGACAGGCTCCAGGCTGGAGGAGCTCCTGCCATGTGCTTCTCTGCCTCCAGGGCCTGACGTTCACACTGCACCCTGGAAAGGTGACAGCGTTGGTGGGGCCCAACGGGTCCGGGAAGAGCACCGTGGCTGCCCTGCTGCAGAATCTGTACCAGCCCACGGGGGGCCAGGTGCTGCTGGATGGCCAGCCCCTGGTCCAGTATGATCACCACTACCTGCACAGCCAGGTGGGAGGGGCTCCGGAGAGGGAGGGGCAGGAGAGAGGAGCAAGCGTAGGGGAGGGGAGGAGACCAAGCCAAGAGGATAGTCTCAGTAAAAACTCTTGCAGAAGCTGGGGGGGGGGTGCAGTGGGGGCTGTGTGCAGGACACGTGACTGTATGGTGTGCCCTTGCTTGTGAGTGTGCAGGACATGTGACTGTATGGTGTTCCCTTGCTTGTGAGTATGCAGGACACGTGACCGTACGGTGTGCACTTGCTTGTGAGTGTGCAGGACATGTGACTGTACGGTGTGCCCTTACTTGTGACTGCAGTCCTAGACAATAACACTCCTGTGTTTCCTGCCTGTGGCTCTTCACCTTTCACCTTAGGTGGCCGCAGTGGGACAAGAGCCACTGCTCTTGGGAAGAAGTTTCCGAGAAAATATTGCCTACGGCCTGATCCGGACTCCAACTATGGAGGAAATCAGAGCTGTGGCCATGAAGTCTGGAGCCCACGATTTCATCTCTGGACTCCCTCAGGGCTATGACACAGGTACCCCAGACTCCGATAACCCTGCTTTTGTTACTCAAGTCCTCCCGCCCTTCGCATCTCATTTGTAGCTGAAACTATTGTTTCTGTAGTTCACATCCTCAGAACTCCCCTTCCAGCTGCCTCCGCTGGCCGTGTGTGTGTGTGTGTGTGTGTGTGTGTGTGTGTGCATGTGTTTGAGAGTGTCTCTGTGTATGAATGTGAGTGTGTCTGTATGTGTGATTGTGCGCATGTGTGTGTGCACACCTATCTCCATCTCAGCTGGTCTCTTCCCTCTGCAGAGGTGGGTGAGACTGGGAACCAGCTGTCAGGGGGTCAGCGACAGGCAGTGGCCTTGGCCCGAGCTTTGATCCGGAAGCCACGCCTGCTTATCTTGGACGATGCCACCAGTGCCCTGGATGCCAACAACCAGCTACGGGTGAGGCTCTTGTTCTCCTCTTCTTTCTCTCTGGAACCATCTTGCCGTAGTCTTGGCTGGCTTGGAACTCAGTTTGAAGACCAAGCTGGCGTCAGACATGTAGCAGGCTTTCTTTTTTCTTTGGCTGCCACCCAGCTCCCAAATCATGACATGGAGACTTGTTATTAGTTTTGAATGCTCAGCCTAGCTTAGGCTCATTTCCGGCTAGCTCTTTCAATTTAAATTAACTTGTTTCTCTTTATCTTTTTGCCTCAGGGATTTTTGCGTTTTCTTTCTGTATGTCTTACTTTTCCTGCTTCTTCTGTGTCTGCCTGGCTGGCCCTGGGCATCTCTCCTTTTCTTCCTCATTTTCTCCTCCTTCTCTCTCATTCCTTTTTCAAGTTTAGATTTCTTCTATTTATTCTTTCTACTTGCCAGCCTCGCCTATCCCTCTCCTGCCTAGCTAGTGACTCTTCAGCTTTTTATTAGACCAATCAGGTGCCTGAGTCAGGCAAGGCGAAACAAATGCCACACATCTTTGTGTAATTAAACAAAGGCAGCAGAAACAAATGTAACACATCTTTACATTATTAACAAAGGCAGCAGAAACAAATGTAACACATCTTCACCCAGTTAAAATAATATTCCAGGACCCTGACCCACTGCAGTCTTCCTGCCCTCTGAGGGTGGGGTTGCCCTGCTCTGTCATCACCTTAAGATCTCTTGCTTCTGTTGCTCATCCAGTTAGTTATGCTAACAACGTAACTGTTCAAACCTGTCTTGGGAGTTTTCAGTTCCCGCTAACTTTTCTCCAGGACACTCAGAACCTGTAAAAAGGGTCTCTGTCCTAACAGTGTCGATGAGGGCTGAGTGTGCATTGTGCTCCAGACGTGTGTCGATGAGGACTGAGTGTGCATTGTGCTCCAGACGTGTGTCGATGAGGGCTGAGTGTGCATTGTGCCCTAGAAGTGTGTCGACAAGGGCTGAGTGTGCATTGTGCCCCAGATATGCTATCCTGCCCTTTGTACTCATTTGTCCATCAGAGTCCTTTGCTCTGCTTATTCTGTGGATGACAAAATAGAGACTAAGAGAGGTTGATTAACCTTCTAAAAATCACACAGCTTTTAAGCAGTGGCTCCAAATCCAAGTCCTCTGCCTGAAGTCTCATGTTCTTTGTTACTAAGTTAAATTTTTCTTTACATTTTTAGACTTATTTATTTTATGTGTATGAACACTTATTTTATGTATATGAGTGTTTATTTTGCCTATGAGCGTCTTATTTATTTTATGTGTATGAGGGTTTGGCCTGAATATGTGTGTGTTGCATGAGAGCCTAGTGCCCCGGAAAGTCAGAAGAGAGTGCTGGATCCCCTGAAACTGGAGTTACGGGTGATTGTGAAACACCATGTGGGTGCTGGGACTCAACTCTGGGTCCTCTGGAAGAGCAGCCAGTACCTTAGCTGCTGAGATGGTAGACGGGTTTTCCTGTGTGCTGCCAGCATGCAAAAAATGACTCAGAGACTTATTATTATTTATGAAAGCTCGGCCTTAGCATAGGCTTGTTTCCCTTTCTTCCTTTCTTTGTTTTGAGACAGACAGTGTCACAGCCCTAGTCGTCCTGGATCTCATCTGTAGACCAGGCTGGCCTCGAACTCACAGAGATTCGCCTGCCTCTGCCTCCCAAGTGCTGGGATTAAAGGCCTGCGCCACCACCGCCTGGCCTAACTAGTTCTTACAACTTACTTTAATCCATATTTTTTATGTGGCTATGCTACCTTTACTCTGTACTGCCCATCCCGTTTCCTCTCCATCTTGCTGGCGACTCTGGCTTCTTACTCTCTGAGTCTTCTCTGTCCCCAGAAGTCCGACCTAACCTCTTCCTGCCTAACTAATGGTCATCCAGCCCTTTATTAAGACCAATCACAGTGACACATCTTCACACAGTGTAAAGAAATATTCCACAGCATCGCTCCAGCTCCGAAGTTAAATTTCTTTAAATTAAATATAAAAATTCTCAGTTTATTAGTGGGTTATTTAAAAGGGTGTATGCAGTAGGGACAGGGAAATGTGTGGGTGGGTGGGGCAGAGAGGAGGGAAATGGGAGGTGGTATGATTATATTTCATTGTATAATGTGTGAAATTCTCAAAGCACAAATTAACATATATTCTTGAATGTAAAAAATACCCACATATTAAGGCTCGACGAGGCAACCCTAGTCTTACTGCAGCTGATACGCCACGCTTGATTGACATCCCAGGAAGCCCTGCCTTTTCTCAAGGGAAACAGAGGAGTAGATGGGGGAGAGGGGAAGTGAAGTCAGGATATAATAAATGAAAGAAGAAATTTAAAAAATTCCCAGCTTATGGGTAGATGAGGGAGTCTTCAGTTCCCTCCGCTGGTGCTTTAGTGAATCTGTGCCACCTCTTGCGAAGAGGCCTTAACAAAAAAAGGCTTCAGACCAGGAATGCCAGCGTCCGGGGTTGTTGCCCGTGCAGTGTGCACCAGCCCTGGAAGTTCAGAGGCCCCCGCCCTGTGAGGTCTGTGTTTCTGCAGGTCCAGCGGCTCCTCTATGAGAACCGGGGACCGGCTTCTCCAGCGGTGCTGCTAATCACGCAGCAGCTCAGCCTGGCGGAGCAGGCTCACCACATCCTCTTTCTCAAAGATGGCTCCATCTGCGAGCAGGGCAGCCATCTGCAGCTCATGGAGAAGGGCGGAGGGTGCTACCGCGCCATGGTGGAGGCTCTTGGGGCCCCTTCAGACTGACAGGCCTCTGGACCTGCGCTCTGCACACTGCCCTTCTCCGCTGTCCTCTGCTCTGTGTGGCGGAGACCCTGGGAGCAAAGATATCACCACACCCATTGGCCGGGCTCAGCTGAGGAGCAAGATAAAAATGTAGCACTTGGCAGATGCCCGGAATTTACCACGAATGTTACCCCTACTCGTGCCCCTTAGTTAGACTGGATTTCAGGTACCTCAGAGTGACCCTAAACGTGGAAGACCTTGAACTCCAGATTCTCCTGCCTCCTCTCTCCTGGTGTTGTTCTGGTACCACAGCACCGAAAACCTGGTTTATGCGATGTTGGGGATGGAAGTGATGAGAAGAAACGCTCAAAATGAAGCAGCTTTTAATTAACCAAAGGCATAAGCTGGCCTATGGGTAACCCATGGGCTCTTGATATTTATAATAAAACTGTTGTTTTGTACTGTAACTTCGGTTCCTCAGCGTCCACAAACCGTTCACTGAGTTAGCCAGGGCTCTTCCCAGCCCGGGAGTCTCACTCTTCAGAGTTCTCTTTTATTACTACGTCCTATCATCTTTGATTTCCTCAGCACCGAGTCCCTGTGCTGAGCAGGATCAGGAAGCAGCCCCCCGCCTCCCCCCTCCCATCCCCGCAGCTCCCTCAGTAGCCCGAGGCGAAAGGAAGCGTGGAAGTGGGGAAGCCAGGGTGCCACTGGGCCACCTCGTCCGACTTCATCCTTTCTGAATCTCTCACCCGGCGCCTCAGAGGCACACGCTGGGATAATCTCAAAGAAGCGGATAGGATTATCTAGTAAATCTCTCCATTCATGGAGGGCCAGATGACTGTGACGCCAGCAGTTGCTGGGCAGATGAGGTCCGTACAGGTTGCAAAGAGAGGCGGGGTTTAGAAGAATACGAGGAAGAAGCGCTCAGACGGAACCTGAACATGGCAAACAGCCGGGGTAGAAGGGTGCGTTCTCGTGGGTGGCCTCGGGGTGCTGAGACTGTTGAACCGGGAGGAGCCCTAGGAGGGACCACATGGAAAAACCCGAACTGTGTGCTCTCCTTGAACGACCCTTCCTTACGCATTGGCTGGCTCCCCCCCCCCCCCGTCGTCCCAGGAACTAAGGACCCCATGCGCCCTTTTATGGTATTTTCCAGGTTCTCTAAAATGATGCGCCTTTGCATGCCGCCCCGGTCCCCAGGACGCACGCCTAGGTGAAGCTGCTCAAGGCTCCTCACAGGCTCCAGCTTTCTGGAGCACCTCTTTAGGTGTCGGTACCCTGTCCGGTCCTCTGCTGTTTCCAGAGGATGCCCCGCCTGTGGGCTCTCACGTACCCCACTGCTCTGGGCCTCTGAAGGCGCACCTCTTCTTCCATCCCACCGCCCATTCTCTAGCTGGTCTCACCCACCGGGCAGCAGGGAAACTCATCCCCAGTATGACATTCTTAGTTCAGACACCCATTCATTGGGCTCTTTTCGGAAAGGGCAGGGGATGGGGGGGGGGTTCTGGTTCCCTCCCCTTCGAGCTGTGGCTTTCGCTTTCACTTCCTTGTCGGAGAGTCGACGGATCTCCGGGGCCGAACGGTCATGGCGTTACTGGATCTGTGCGGAGGCGCTCGGGGGCAGCGGCCCGAGTGGGCTGCCCTGGGTGCAGAAAGCGGGTATCGCTCGGACCCGGGACACTACAGTTTCTCTGTGCAAGTTCCAGAGCTCGCGCTTCCTCGAGGGATGCAGGTGAGGACTTTAGGGACCCGTGAGAGATGCAACGGGAGGCAGAGAAAGAAAGGTCTGCCTGGGTCTGAGGAGGTGAGGAAGCCAGGAGGGACTGCCCAGGAGAGCAGCATCCGGGCCAGCCATAAAAAACCCACGTGGAGATGAAGGCAGAGGAGAGAAGAAGGGGGGAGGGAGGAGAGAGAGAGAGAGAGAGAGAACAGAGAGAGAGAGAGAGAAAGAGAGAGAGAACAGAGAGAGAACAGAGAGAATATGGGGGTGCCCACCCCAATATACTGCACAAATCACCACACCTTCACAGACACAACGCTGCTACAGGGGCCGAGCATTGTCTTGGATGACCCGTGAACTTGGGTGGCTCACCTGGCCTCGACAACCCACCCATGTGTGTCCTGGAACATGTTAGTCTTGGTCTCAAGCCTCTCTACTGTAAAGTGAGTGGAGGGTGCTTTGTGAGACCTGAAGGAGCCATGGACGGGCAAACACCTTGAAGTCAGTTACCACGACCTTTGCTCCCTCGTGCTGGAAAACAGAAAGGATGGCAGCCATGCCTCCTGCTTTTCCTCCTCTGTCTCCAGTTGGTGGTTAGAGAATCGGGAGACTCCTCCTCACCCACTACTCTCCAAAACCCTGCTGATACTGAGGTGTCCAAAGCCCCCTTTCCACCTCTTCTCTCTTAGCCCACTGATTTCTTGAAGTCCTTTGGTTGTGACCAAGAAAGGAATGTTCAGATTGAGATGGCCCATGGTACAACCACACTAGCCTTCAAGTTCCAGCATGGGGTCATCGTGGCAGTGGACTCCCGGGCCTCTGCGGGCACTTACATTAGTGAGTATGCGTGATTTAGGGTGGGAGGCGTTCCCTTCTCTCGGTAGCCTGAGGCCTGCACACCGCCTCAGGTAGAGCACTACTAAGGAGCTGGTGCACCTTGGGCTCATTCCCTTGATCTCAAAATTCTTCTAGGCACCTTAAAGGTGAACAAGGTGATCGAGATTAACCCTTACCTGCTTGGCACCATGTCTGGCTGCGCTGCTGACTGTCAGTACTGGGAACGGTTGCTGGCCAAGGAATGCAGGTGGGCAGATTTCCTCATTTCATTTGTTCAATCCTCACATCTCCGAGGTCAGTTACCCCGGCCATCCAGCCCAGCGCTAATAAGGGATTTAAAAAAAGGCTCTGTGCAATTAAAAATCTCCAAATCTTAGACCTCGCCCTGCTCATAAAACCAGGTAATCTGCCGATTCTTTAATGTGGACGCCATCATTCCTGTAGGATGGTGTTCTTGTTGTTTTTCGAGACAGGGTTTCTCTGTGTAGTCTTGGCTGTCCTGGAACTCACTCTGTAGACCAGGCTGGCCTCAAACTCACAGAGATCCTCCAGCCTCTGCCTCCCGAGTGCTGGGATTAAAGGTGTGCCCCACTTTACCAGGCTTTTTAAAATGTGGTTCAGATAATTTAAATCCCAAATCTCTACCTTGTTCTCACGTCGCACCAGCGCATAGCTTCCAAACACTCATCTCTGCAATCCTTTCTTGCTTCATTCTGTGGGAGTCCTCCCACCTGCCACCCCTTAGGCCTCCCTCCTTCTCCCCTAGGCTGTACTACCTGCGGAATGGGGAGCGTATCTCCGTGTCGGCAGCCTCCAAGCTACTTTCCAACATGATGCTCCAGTACCGGGGCATGGGCCTCTCCATGGGTAGCATGATCTGTGGCTGGGACAAGAAGGTGGGTGACCCGTTCCTATGCTCCCCACTCTTGCTGTGGCTGAACAAGAAGGGGTGACCCGCTCCTATGCTCCCCACTCTTGCTGTGGCTGGACAAGAAGGGGGTGACCCGCTCCTATGCTCCCCACTCTGGATAAGCTGTTTCTTACCCATTGGACACTACCCTCCCCCATGTTTGGTTCAGGTTCTGATGTTTACTAGAGTGTGCTCTCTTAACTCGAGTGTTTCCATGGCAATATCACTATGATGGCTACTCTTCACCAATCACACTTCAGTCTTTGTATTATCAACAAACCAGTTCCAGACTTTACTCAGGATGGTTTCCCATCCTATAGGGACCAGGACTCTACTACGTAGATGAAAATGGGACTCGGCTCTCAGGACAGATGTTCTCCACGGGCAGCGGGAACAGCTACGCCTATGGGGTGATGGACAGTGGCTACCGGCAGGATCTCAGTCCCGAAGAGGCCTATGACCTTGGCCGCAGGGCTATCGTTCACGCCACCCACAGAGACTGCTATTCTGGAGGGGTAGTCAATAGTAAGAGACTGGTCTGGGGTTCCCCAAACTCATTGGGAGGGGGATTTTAGACTGGAGGACTTGGGGGCACTGGATTGGAGATTTTCACATTTGACAACACAGAAGTCCCAGGATTTCAGCTTGTGTGTGGACGCGGGGTGTGAGTGCGAGAGCCCATGTAAGAGGCTGCTGCCAGCCACGCCACACCACTGACTGATGGGAGGCTTACTGAGGAACGGGTTGACGCCATGTTTTTTTTTCCTCAATCGCTCACAGTGTACCACATGAAGGAAGACGGCTGGGTGAAGGTGGAAAGCTCGGATGTCAGCGACCTGATGCACAAGTACCGAGAGGCCAGTCAGTGATGGCAGCGGCTGCTGGGCACTCGGGGACCTGGGTCAGCTTCAGTGCCAGGAGAAAGAAGGGCCCAACCTGGGCTGGAGACAGAAAGCTCTGAGGCCATGGGGAGGGCCAGGTTCACCCTCTGTCTCCCCAAGCAGCCCATCCCCGGGTGCCTTCTAAGTAAAATAAAAGAAAAACGGTTATACATATCTCTGTGTTGTGGCTGAATAGAGTCAGGCTGTGGGGTCTTTTGGAGGGAGGGTTAGGGAGCAAACAGGAAGCCAAGCAGGGCTTCAGTTGAGAAGGGGGCGCCACCTTCTCTCTGAGTAGCCGAGCGTCACTAGGTTCTTCCTGGACATCCCCTGGCACTCAGCTCTCAGGAGGACCCATCACCCTTCTCTTTGGACACTCATTTTCCATTTCATTTGGCCCACAGCCCTTCCTGGAGTGTCAGGGTTTGGGGAAGCCAGTGTGCCCCCTTGTGGATGTTTTGGGGTTCTGGGAGGGCTTTGTGAATCGCTTAAGTAGCACCTTTGTGACACTGGATATTGAATATAAAGATGCTGTTGGGGTTCAATTTCACGATGTCACCTCTGGCTGCGTGGTGAGAGCGTAATGAAGAGAGGTGAGCCGGACTCCACGGAGTCGGGGAAGCAGAGGAAAAAGAGAAAGAGAAGAAGAGAATGTAGGGTCGGAAGCACAGGAGTGGTCAAGAGCCCGGCCCCAGGCTAGAGCAGCCAGGCAGGAGCTTTCTTCACTAGGGACAGATAAGGGTGGCCATGTAGCAGGACCCACTTCAATGCTCTCCCCTCCCAACCCGAAATTAAACATCAAGTGTTTCATGAGTAGTCAACATTTTAAAGGGGATTTTTTTCTTTAGAGGTAGTTTCAACCCGCAGAGTCATTTCTGAGTGTGGGGCTTGGTGGAGGGACCTGGCGTGTGCGACAAAGACACCTTGTTTTCATAGCTGAGAACAGAACCGATGTCAGCCTCAGCTAGAGAAGGGCTCTACTCTTGAGCCCTGAGGGCTGATTTCTTCGACAACCTGGGCTCTGGGGGAGGAAGTCGGTAGAAACTGTCGCTGTTTGAGAGTGTTAGCCTCTGGCAGCCTCTCCCTCACCTCAGGTGCGACACTGAGGGGGAAGTCTGAGGACAAAGGGCCAGAGCCTCCTGGGTTCAAAATCTGTGAAAGGAAACCTTAGGTCTGGTGACAGCGGCGAGGCCTTCTATCTAGGCCCTGTGTTTTACCCCAAGACCCTGTCCTGAGCATGCCTGGAAAACAAAACAAAACAAAACAAAACAAAACAACAAGCCCCTCCTCACCCTCTTCCCCTCTCCCTTTCCCAAAGTGACTGGAAGTGAGTCTCCTGTGGGTTCATTGTTAATTGTTTGTGTGACCAGAAGGGCACCTAAAACCCCTCCCTCCTCCATTCTCGCCTTCCTTCATTCCCCTCTTCTCTCTTCCTCCACTCTCTCCCCCCTTTTTCCTTCTCCTCCCTTCTCCGTTTCGCTCCTTTCCTCTCCTCTTGGCTCCTTTCCTCCGCGCCTTTCCCCTTCCTCATATCTACTGGAGAGTGAACCTAGAGCTCAGACAAGTGTTCCTACCTCTGACCTACGGTCTCAGACAAATGAGAGCTTCTTGAAATAGTTCTGAGCTCGAGGGAGTAACCGGGGAAATGCAGGCTTTTTCCGGTTACAAAGCAGCTCAGAGCCTCTGAGAGTTTTGGTAGTAGCGGCCAACGAGGGTGAGCCTCCTTGGGGACCTGGGCGTTCACCCCGCCCGCATATAGCAGGCGCCACCTGCTGGCCGCTGTGCGCAGCGTTGATCGAAGTGAAAGCGAAAGCGGCGGGACCAGCGCCCTCATTAAGAGAGCCGCCGGCGCACCCAAGGGATCCAGTTTGGGAAGAAGCAGATTTCAGAGGACCTCCTGAGCTGCTGTTCCGCAGGTGAGTTCTTGTGGACAGAGTGCGAGCGCTGGCAGGGGTGCGGTCCACTCCCAAACCCTTGGTGTCCCCATCTCGCTCTGCTCGTTCTCTGCGTTACCTGTCTTAGGTCTTCTGCCCGGCGCTCCTCCCTGCCACACGTCCTCTGCCCCGCTCCCCTGCCCCATTCTAGGTCCCAGGTCCTCGGTTCCAGGTCCTGTGCCCCGCACCCAGTGTCCCAGGTTCCCTTTCACCCCTTGCCCAGGTCCTCTGCTCCGTTGCCCGGAGTCCACGGCTTCTGTCCGGCGCTGGCGCCGCCTGTCGCAAGTCCTCTGTGGTTTCATCCCACCGCTGCACCTAAGGACCCGGGGAGTGGAGGGAGTGTGACCGGGGACTGAGTCTTCTTAGTTAACAACAAGAAGCTTCAAGGGTACAGGCGTGGTGGCAGCAGACCAGTTCCCCGCCCCCTCCCGTGTGTGTGTGGTGGCCTTCCCTACTCCTTCAGACAGGCAGCGTGCCATCTATCAGGGGAGAGGTGTGACTCGGAGGGGACCTTTCCGGTGAGGCTGAGCAAAATGACAGAAGCTGAGAATCCTGATGCGGGTTTGGGGCAGGAGGCCCGTGACCGGGGCTGGAAACTCCACCGCCCTAATTTCTCTCTTTCTCCCAGCAGAGCCCATCATGGCGCTGGCCCACCTGACGCCCTGGGCCTCTCTGCTGCTGGTGGACATGGCTTTACTCGCGTTGCTTCGAGGGTCTCTGGGAAATCTGCTTCCCCAGGGACTTCCAGGACTGTGGCTGGAGAGCACCCTGCGCCTTGGAGGACTGTGGGGGCTGCTAACAGCGGGAGGGCTGCTCGGACTTGTTGGCACCTTTCTTCCCTTGCTCTGCCTGGCCACTCCACTTTTTTTCTCGCTGAGAGCCCTGGTGGGAGGCACCATGAGTGCCCCAGCAGTCAGAGTGGCTTTTGCCTCCTGGGGCTGGCTGCTGGCTGGCTATGGGGCTGCCGCGCTGGGGTGGGCCGTGTGGGCTGTGCTGAGCCCTCCAGCAGCCCAGGAGAAGGAACCAGGCCAGGAGAACAACAAAGCCCTGATGTGGCGATTGCTGAAGCTCTCCAGGCCGGACCTGCCTTTCCTCATAGCTGCCTTGTTCTTCCTCGTGGTGGCTGTGTTGGGTGAGGGGGAAAGGCCTCAGTGAGAGGGAAGTGGGGGGAAGGGCCTTCGCAGGGGGCAGCCCCCTTATCCTTCTTGCCTCTTCCAGGGGAGACCTTAATTCCTCACTATTCTGGTCGTGTAATTGACATCCTGGGAGGCGATTTTGACCCGAATACTTTTGCCAGCGCCATCTTTTTCATGTGCCTGTTCTCTGCTGGGAGGTGAGTGGATGATTGACTTCAGGCCCCTTGGTAGACCCTCGTCTGGACAGGAGCTTCCAGCCTAACTTTGCTTTTCACAAAGCGCAAAATCCTTCAACTGAAACATACATAGTTATCCACCACCGACCTCCGTTCGTCCATTCTCCTCCTCCTTGTATTTTCCAACATCCTCAAAGTTTATCTTATGCCATAGGGCTAGGGAGGAGGGTCGCATGGAACAAAAGTAGCCCATGTGTCAAACGGACCGTTCCCAGTGTCTTGAAGTGTCTGCCAGGATTCTCCAGCGGGGGTGTGTCTCTTCCTCCCGGCCTTCCTCCCTCCTTCTCTGTGCCCCTCCCCCCCCATCTTATTGCTTCCTCACCGTGGGCCTTGCTTCTTCTTATACAGACACAGGTGCCCGCAGTCTCAAGTAAACTAAAACCAGACTGCATGGCAGAGCTGTGACTAGCATGAGAACGCTCAGGTGCAGAAAGAGGGTGCAGGTTCAAGAGGGTCTGCCTGCCTGTCTGTCTGTCTCTCTCTCCCCTCCCACCTCCCTTCCTAGCCTTCATTGTGCCTCCGGTCTAGTTTTGCTGTTTTCCCCCTGAAGCTATGCCCAGGTGAACCCCTTATGGGTCAGTTCTCTCCCAAAGCCTCCGGACCCAGGCTCTGATTCCCTGCGGTGTCTCTGTAGCCGCTGACTTTTGTACTTCACTTTGGTCTCTTCCTGAATTAGCACGTGCGAAACTCCCTTCTACCCTCCCATCTACCCTGCCTTTTTGGAGACTTCTCCTCTTCTAGACCCTTAAGTTTGACCTGTTGGGTGTATTCTAAACCAACCCCCACCCCCGTGGTTCTTTTGTGAGTAAGGGTGTGTGCGTGCACCCTGAAGGTCAGAGGCCAGCTTGCTGAGTCAGCTCTGTCTCTTCACTGTGTGGGCTCCAGGGGTGGCAGTTCTGTCACTACCAGGCATGGCCACGCAGTGTGTTTCTGTTTCTTAAAAATATTCTTTGCGGCAGGTGATTCTCAGACGTGGGTTCACGCAGAGCTGTTTTATAAACCCGGGTTTACTTACACAGATACACACACAGATACATACATAGACACACAAACATACAGATACACACAGAGACATACAGATACACACACACACACACACACTCACACATTCTTACTGTGATTGCCCAAATTCCACCATTTCATATCTGCTTATTCAATATGCTAACTAAATTTGCATATGAAACCTACATTTTGTAAAACACCTGCACTTATGCATTTAAAAACATTTCTTCCTGTAAGTTTTTATAATGAAAATTGTGTTGGAGGATGGGATTGGTGACTGGGAGGTTGGTAAAATGGGAGGGAGGGTCTTGCTGCTGTTCCCACATGAGGCACGCGTGAGTACCTGGGGATTTGTTCTGAGTTTGACCCCACTTCTAGCCCCCAATCTACCCTCCTACCCATTTATTCATGTGTTCTCACCTCCCTTTTCTGTTTGCCTCTTATCTACTTGCCCCAATTTCCTCCCTCCCCCTTCTCTCTATCTCCCTCTTTCCACCCACCCTCCTGTTCTCTCCCCTGCCCCCAGCTCCCTGTCTGCAGGCTGCCGAGGAGGCTTCTTCCTCTTCACCATGTCCAGGATCAACCTGCGGATACGAGAGCTGCTCTTCTCATCCTTGCTGCGCCAAGACCTTGGTTTTTTCCAGGAGACCAAAACAGGTGAACCTGGCTGTCATCTGGGTCTGGGGTCCTCTGTCCCTTCCTTGTCCCGTCACTCTCCTCCCTGCCCCCTCTTCCCGCTTCCACCTCTGGGGCCTGGCAGGTGCCTTTTAGAGCAGGATTGAGGTATAGCCCAGTCTCTGTGGGGGAAGTGGCGGGAGAGAGTCAGTAAGATGGCCCAGAGTTTTTTGGGTTTCTGCAGTGTTCACGGTCCGCTCATTCTCTCTGTCCTTCCCAGGGGAGCTGAACTCACGCTTGAGCTCGGACACCTCCCTGATGAGCCGTTGGCTCCCCCTGAATGCCAACATCCTTCTGCGGAGCCTGGTGAAGGTGTTGGGGCTCTACTTCTTCATGCTCCGGGTGTCGCCCAGACTCACCTTCCTCTCGCTGCTGGACCTGCCCCTCACAATAGCAGCCGAGAAGGTGTACAACCCTCGCCACCAGGTACGTGTGCATGTCACAGTGCCCTGAGAGGAGACTAAAGTGTGGCGGTGTGCAGGCTTCCACACGCGAATCTCAGCATGGAGAGAGAGAGAGAGAGAGAGAGAGAGAGAGAGAGAGAGAGAGAGAG
>JABTXL010006571.1:18812936-18823265 GCA_025134845.1 Neodon shergylaensis
CCCCTGATAGAGGTGACTGTGAGCTGGTATGTGGGTGCAGGGGGATCCAACTCAGGCATCTCCTGATAGAGGTGACTGTGAGCTGGTATGTGGGTACAGGGGGGATCTAACTCAGGCATCCCCTGATACAGGTGACTGTGAGCTGGTATGTGGGTGCAGGTGACTGTGAGCTGGTATGTGGGTGCAGGGTGGGGATCCAACTCAGGCACTCTGTAAGAGCAATGCGTTCTTTAAACCCCTGAGCCAACCACCACACAGGGTCATGAACTGCAGGAGCTGGTGTTGTATAGACCTGGAGTCTGAATGTATCTCCTGCCCGAATCTCCAACCCAAGTCAGACCAAGGGAAGCCCCTGGCTCTTTGGAGATCAACTCCAGTGTTTTCTCTCCCAGGATTTTGCCATTCACTGCTTTGGTCATTCTGTCTCCAGAGAGGTTTCTTTTGAGTTTCCCTGTCCCAGCTGTTCAGGAAGGCAAGTTTTCTTCCTGGAGGGCCCTTGGGCTGGTGGCACTTCTATGACCTGCGTCTGGGCCTGGAGCCTTTGCCCAGCACACATGGACACCCGAACCTCCCTTTCTTAGTCCTGTCGGCCCAGGCCACAGGAAGCTCCATGTCCACCGTCCTGGTTTCCCACAAGCCTTTCCAAAGTTAACTGGGGGTTTCCAGGAAAAGCCTCCCCATGCTCAGCTGGGAGACTCCCTTCCAAGAGTCTGGTTCTTACCTCATTTAAGCTCCCTGCCCACTTGTCCTCTAGGCCAGGAGCTCCTAGAGACAGTCACATGTCTCATTAGGCTGTGTGTCTTTGGCCTGGCACAGAGCCCACGCTCACAGACCATGAATAGCAAGTCTGTTGGAAAAGGGAACTCCTGCCGCAGATCCACCGCCGAGAATTAGATTCCGTCTGGTTCACGGGCACTGGGAGTGCTGGGATTGGCACACTCCTGTTCTAGGAAACAGAAACTTAGGCCTTCCTGGAAACAGCAGGTACTTTCTAGAGCTAACCAGAGCCTGCCGGGACTGTTTGCTGTCTCCCAGCCTGGCCGCCCACAGCGTGCACAGCAGTGGAGTCAGAGTGCACAGCAGCCTCTGACCCACCCACCTCCCCGCGGGGCGAGAGAAGAATTCAGGAGGGAGAAGCCTTGTCCTTCCCTCTCCACAAAATGCCCCTTTTTATAAGGTGAAAAGAATTCTTTCATTTAGTGACCTCTCTGAGAGTTTTTGCCACAATCACACCAACACTTGTCATTCTTGACACCTGGAAGAGCACCGTAAATATAATATAGCAGGGGCTGGAGAGGTGGCTCAGTGGTTAAGGGCTCTGTCTGATTTTCCAGAGGATCCAGGTTCAATTCTCCACACCCACATGGCAGCTCATAGCCACCTGTAACTTCAGTGCCAGGGGATCTGATGCCCTCTTCCGGTCTACATAGGCACTGCACTTACCTGGTGCCCAGCCAAACATGCAGGACCACATATATAAAATTAATAAAAATTAAAAACCATGGGAGGGCTGAGTAACGATGTTTTCTGCAAAGCCCAATGACAGGAGCTCAATCCCCTGGGCCTGCATAATGGAAGGAGAGAACCAACTCCCACCAGTTGTCCTCTGACCTTCATATGTGCGCTCTCTCTCTCTCTCTCTCTCTCTCTCACACACACACACACACACACACACATATAAAACACACATACAAACACATAGAAAATAAATAAATAAATAAACTGCGATAAGAATAAACAGCAGTGATCAGGACTGTGCGCGTGACTGTGTGTGTGTGTATGCGTGACTGTGTATGTGTGACTGTGTGTGTGTGTATGTGTGACTGTGTGTATGCGTGACTGTGTATGTGTGGCTGTGTGTGAGTGTGTGTATGTGTGACTGTGTGTGTGTGACTGTGTGTGTGTGTATGTGTGGCTGTGTGTGTGTATGTGTGACTGTGTATGTGTGACTCTGTGTATGTGTGTAGGGCAAACAGCAACTTTTTCGGTCGACTGTTTCTCTCCTCCTACTATGTGGGTCCCAGGAATTGAACACAGGTCTTCAGACTTGGCAGCAAGCGCCTTTACCCATGGAGCCATCTTTCTGGCCCTCCTTACAAAATCTTCATATATGAACATAACATATTTGATCATGCTCAGACCCCATCACCCCTCTTACCCTGTTTTTCACACACATGTTGCTGAGAATCCCCTTTCTCTCATGTCTGCCTTAAATCTCACAGAGAAAACCCGGAATGTTTATCTCTGAGAATCCGCCTCATTCTCTGTGCGGTATCTCCAGGTCTATCCACCTTACCGCCTAACTCTGTTCCCCTACAGCCCTGCTATAGGCCCAAAGCAGTTCCTTTATTAACCAATAAAAGCAACACATAGACAGAAGGAACTCCTACACCATAATTTTATTCTTTTTATGGATTTATAAAACCCCATTGTGTGTGTACACCCCATCCTCTTTCTTCATTAGTTGATGGGCTTGTAGGCTGCTACACAATAAACTGTGGGTGTGCAGGCCATTCTACCACCTACCTATGGGTGTGTAGGCTGTTCCACCACCTACCTATGGGTGTGTAGGCTGTTCCAGAACCTATCAGTGGGTCTGTAGATTGTTCCACATCCTATCAATGGTTGTGTAGGTTGTTGCACAACCTACCTATGGGCATGTATGCTGTTACACAACTACCTATAGGTATGTAGGCTGTTTTACAATATATCTATGTGGTGTGGGAAGTTCTTCTGTATATGTGTTGCTTTTATTGGTTAATGAATAAAGAAACTACTTTGGCCTGTGATAGGGCAGAATAGAGCTAGGTGGGGAAAACTAAACTGAATGCTGGGAGGAAGAAGGTGGAGTCAGGGAGAAGCCGTGTAGCCCTACCAGAGACAGATGCTGGATGCTAGACGGAATTTTACTGGTAAGTCAAGCACATGGTGATATACAGATTAATAGAAATGGGTTACCAAAGATATAAGAGCTAGCTAGCAATATGCTTAAGTGATTGGCCAAGCAGTGATTTAAATAATATAGTTTCTGAGAGGTTATTTTGAGTCTGGGCAGCCAGGAACAAACAAGTGGCCTCCTCACAACATCTATGGTCTCAGGCTGTCCCACAACATGTCAATGAGTTTGTAGGCTGTTCTACAAGTACCTACTGTAGCATAATTAATAAAAACCCAGAGACAGATATTGGTGTTCAACCTGAAGGTCATCAAAGAAAAACAGGCAGCCACTGGCTCTTACCTTGACTTTAGTCTGAAATGGCAATCTTGTTTCCAGGAATCCTCAGAATGAGACTGTGTGCGAGAGCTGTCTCCTCCCATCTTATATTCCTCTCTAGTGCTGGGTTTAAAGGTGTGCACAACTACCACCAGTTTCTATGGCAAACTAGTGTGAGCCTTGGATTAAAGGTGTGTGTCACCACTGCCTGGTCTACAAGGCTGATCAGTGGGCCTGTTCTTTCCCATTCTCTCTGTCTCCCCCCTTTCATCTGTCTCTCCTGTTCAGTTTCTTTGACTCTTAGGAAGCCCTTTAATCTAATGCTACCCCACTTTTCAATTCTTTACTTCCCACCCTGGGGTTGCTGGAGCGTTTGCAGCCACCACTCACACCTCGCTCTTGCAGTGTCTCCTGTGGCTGCGTTTCCAGCCCTTACATTGAAGTCTTTGGTCCATTCTGAGTTGATTTTTGGTAGGTGATGACGGGTAGGGAAGGCTTAGTAATATGAATGGAGAGGGGTCACTCTATTTGTCCATTTCTTTGGGACATCTAGACAGCTCCCCATTCTGTCCTCTTGTCTGTGGGGACATCATCCAGTCTCAAGTCCTCAGTGTCTTGCACAGTGGGATTCGCCTCCTGGAGGTCACACAGCCTTCATGGATCCCCAGGAGGGAATGTAGAGTAGTCAGGGTGTGAGGATGGAGACCTTCCTTATTCTGGTGAGCTAGGGACCAGCACTGGTGAGAGTCTGATGCCACCTGGTGGCTCTAGAAAAAACTGGGTCATTCTGGGGACTCTTACGAGCTGGATGCTTTCTGAATGCTATGCCTGGCCTACATATTCTTACTTTATTCTCAAGATAATCTCACGTAGCAGGTGTGGCTATCCCGATCTGAAAATAAGAACACAAGTTTAGAAACTGCCACTAACGTCATAGGATCTCACTGTTGAACAAGGTGGACTTTGACTTGGGAACAAAAGTCTTCAAACACTTGTGAACATTTATTCTCTCACGATTCTCCTTTTAAAATGTATGGATGTGTAATATATTAACGCAGCTTCACTCCGTCAGGCCCTGACTGGCCAGAAGATCTGGTTCTCAACTCTAGGGTTGTCATTCTGGAGAGATTTAACCTACATTTAAGTGAGTATGTTGTCCCCCACTTTTTAAAAGTTTTTTTTTTAAATTTAATTTATGTATATGGTGCTCTATCTCCATGTACACCTGCATGCCAGAAGAGGGCGCCAGATCTCATTACAGATGGCTGTGAACCACCATGTGGTTGCGGGGAATTGAACTCAAAACCTCTTAACCACTGAGCCATCTCTCCAGCCCACCTTCCCTGGTTGGTTTTGTTGAGGAAGAGGGAACCTCAATTGTGAAAATGTCCCCACCAGACTGGCCTTGAGCAAGCGTGTAGTACATTTTCTTGATTGATGAGATGTGGGAGGGCTCTGCTCATGGTGGGAGGGGCCATCCCTTGGCAGGTGGTTCATGGTTATATAAGGAATCAGGCAGAGCAAGTCAGTAAGCAGTGTTCTTCCATGGCCTCTGCTTCAGTTCCCGCCTCCAGGTTCCTGCCTTGGCCTCCCTCTAAGATGAAAATGTAATGGAGGTTTGTAAGCCAAACAACACTTTCCTCCCCACCTGCTTTTTGGCTGTGTTATTTATCTCGGCAATAGAAAGCTGGGATGTATTAAGGAGAGAGCTGCTGGTTGGTTCCTGGCTGCTTAGCCCCGAAATAACCACACAAAACTGTATTAATTAAATCACTGCTTGGCCCATTAGCTCTAGCTTCTTATTGGCTAACTCTTACATATTAATTTAACCCATTTCTATTATCTGTGTATGGCTATGTGGCTCTGGCTTACCTGCTAAAGTTCCGGTGTCTGTCTCCGGTGGGGCTACATGGCATCTCTCTAACTCCACCCTTCTTTCTCCCAGCATGAGCTGTCTCCCAGCCTAGTTTTCCCCACCTAGTTCTGTTCTTCCCCGCTATAGGCTCAAAGCAGTTCTTTATTCATTAACCAATAAAAGCAACACAGAGACAGAAGGACCTCCCACACCACTGGGATATATAAGTTTACGTATTCCTGTTTCACATTTTCCAAATAGCAGCTCTCTAAATCTGGTTTTCTGAAATTTATGTTTTACACTGAGAGTTGTAGCTATGGGAGACGCTAGTTCATGGGCGCGCCTGTCAGTGATACAGTGCTCGTGCGTTGGTGAACTCTCACAGGCTGGAAGTGGACTCTGGGAGTGAGGAGGCCCCTCCCCCTTCTCTTCTAAATTTCCTGCCCTGGGTCAGGCTGACCTAACTGACACAGGGAGAAAGGAAGACAGCAAAGAGCTGAGGGCATTAGAGAACAGCTGGAAGCTGAGCCATTTCTAACTGAGGTCTTAACTGTTTATCACATAATACGATGATGCCTGTGGTGGGCCTGGGAAGTCAGAAGCTCTTACAGGGAGAGGAGGAATCCTCCACCTTGGCCTCTCTTAATCCAATTTCCAGCTGACTGCCTCAGGGCCACTCAGCTAGGACTCTCCCCACCCACGGGAACACAGCTGACTGCCTCAGTGCAATTCCCCAGCTGATTTCTCTTGGGAACCTGCTTGGTGTGCTCTCTTTGCTTGCTCTCAGTTGTCAATGCTAGTCCCCTCTGCTGGCTGTGCGGAACACCCGATAGATGGTGTTGTGCTATCATCTGTGCTAGTCCTCTCTGCTGGGTGTACGGAACACTCGAAAGATGGTGTTGTGCTATCATCTGCGCTAGTCCCCTCTGCTGGGTGTGCGGAACACTCGAAAGATGGTGTTGTGCTTTGTCTGCCATTACTCTCTGCTACTGGCTATTCATTCTATTCATTTTGCTTGCCATATGTTTAATAAACTCATCCATTTTGAAATGGGAAGCTCAGCTATTGTAGATCACCTACAATTTGTAGATTACAAATCTTTTGCCATTGTCCACAATGCCTTGTTTAGGTGCTAAAATGCATATATAAACATGTCAATAGGATAAAATTCTTTGCATAATATACACATCATTAAATTACTTTGTTGGGTATACTGGCCAGTTGTGTGTCTGTGTGTGTGTGTATGAGCATGCAAGTGAGAGCCTGTCAGCTTGACACAGCTGAGGTCATCTAGGAAGAGGGAACCTCAATTGAGAACTCCCCCATCATATTGACCTAGACAAGTCTGTAGGACATTTTTTTTAACTTGATAATTGATGTGGAAAGGCCAGCCCACTGAGGGTGGGGCCGTCCCTGGGCTGGTGGTCCTGAGTTCTGTAAGGAAGCAGGGTGAGCAAGCAGAGATCCTCCTTTGCCTCTGCCTCAGCTCTGCCTCCAGGCTCCTCCCTGAGTTCCCCCCAGCTTTCCTCAGTGATGGACCATAAGCTGAGGGTGAAATAAGCCCTTTCCTCCTCAGGAGGCTGTGACCCTGGTGCTCACCACAGCCACAGAGAGCTGACTGAGGCGGCAGAGATGGATCCGTTTCCACTTCTCTCCCCACGCCGTTTTCAGCACAGTATTAGAACCATGTAAACTTTTGTCAATCAACATCATCATTGACTATTATTATTATTGTTATTATTATTGTTTTGAGACCAGGACTTACTCTGCAGCCCAGGCTGGCACTGAACCCATGACTGGTAGTCCTGCCAGCCAGTGTGTTCTATAGAACCCCATCCTTCCATCTTGCTGACCTGATTTCCCAATGCTTCCTTATATTCTGTTCTTATGAATATATTTGCATGATTTTATTCCTTTGAAAATTCTGTCTCCCTGTCTGTCCTGTCTCAGTCTCCTCCCCCTTTCTTGCTTGGCATACAGGACACAGTGCACTCTGTCTCCTGTTTTGTGACGAGCCCGCCACTGACTCCCTTTAAGCCACGGTCACAACACTGTCTACATCTTCTTAGCTCAGCACCCTCTGCTGTCGACATCAGCCACCCTATAGGAGGGGAGACCTCCTGGTCAGGATAGTTCAGATGTCAGCCACCCTATAGGAGGGGAGACCTCCTGGTCAGGATAGTTCAGATGTCAGTCACCCTATAGGAGGGGAGACCTCCTGGTCAGGATAGTCCAGATGTCAGTCACCCTATAGGAAGGGAGACCTCCTGGTCAGGATAGTTCTGGAATCCTGTAATGAGGACACAGGATGCACAATATACAGCCTGCTTTGTTCTAGGACCTCAGACTCTGTAGATTTTCTCCCTCCTGACTTAAACCACTGACACTGATCTTCAGGTAACCAGCTCTTGGCTCTCATAACGCAACTTTACCAAAGTGTTCTGCCTAGCAACAAATGATGCAAAGTCTCCAGTCCTGATTGGTTAGCAGTGTGAAGATGGTCCCAATCTAGGGGAAGCTGGAGAGTTATCTATGCTCTGTGATTTTCTTTCAGTTGTGTGGAAGACAGCCCATTCTAAAGAGGCCCCTCAGCCTCTTTCCTGTCTCCTGTCCCCCCAGAATGGGTGCTGGGAGGACCCTCTGGGTGGTGGCTCTCCTAGTGAGCACCATGAGGCCGGCTTCCTTCACGTCTGAGGGCAGAGACTCCCCAGGTAAGAAAGAGATTTGTTTCTGGGTGTGTTTGTTGGAATTGGTGAGGGTGTTCGTCTCCCCCATAGAGCAAAGTCTCAGGATAGAGTGGCTCTGACAGAAAGAGCAGCAGTCCTCCCGCTGACCAGGAAGCCCTCATGCCCTCCTCATCACAGACAATGAGCTGCCTGGAAAGGGATTCCGGTACCTGAGACACAGACGCCAGGGGTTGTAGGAAGGAAGACGGAGACCTTTTTCCTTATTGGGCTCCTTATGCATCAATATCAGACCCTAGAACCGTGAAAGCCAGAGTCTGAGAACCTCTGAGTCTCCTAAACAAGAGTCCACGCTGTTCTGACTTTCTGTTTATCTGGGGACCTGGAGAAACCCTCTTCTGTCCTCTATTAAACCCATGTAAGTGTTCAGCACTGTGCTGACAGTTCTGAAGTGTAAGAGACAAGTTAAATATGCTGATCATCTTTGGTCTTAGGCTACTGTGTGCAGTTTGTTTTTTAGCCTGGGAGACAGGCTGTGCAAACGCGAACGTTGTTGGACCATGAAACTGTGGGGTTATGAGCAGAAAACAGGATATGATATGCTAAGAAAAGATCTCCCTTTAATGTCAGGGTCTCAACCAATACAGAAGAGGAACAAGCCTTGGGGAGGGAGCATCGCTATTCTCTGAGAACAAACACACACACACACACACACACACACACACACACACACACACACACAAAACCCGTTCTGAGTTCACCATGTCTATTTGACAAATGAAAAAATCATAGAGTTGCTTTTTTGTTTTGTTTTTGTTTTTGCTTGTTTGTTTCTTAGACAGGGGTTCCTGTGTAACAGCTCTGGCTCTATTAGAACTCACTCTGTAGACCAGGCTGGCCTCGAACTCACAGATCCTCCTCCCTCTGCCTCCCAAGAGCTGGGAATAAAGGTGTGTGCCACCACTGCACAGCTTCAGCATAGATTTTAAAGGATGAAATAATCCACATATTTTTCTTTCTTTGGCTTGTATGAGGGACTGGAGAATGGGAGAAATGCTGAGGGACTAGAGGATGGCAGGTCACCTGAACTCAGTGACCAAGACAGAGGAGCCTGGACGGTCATTCAGGTCATTCTCATGGAGGCTGGCCTCTCTGGGGGAGACTGGGCCTCCCTGGAGGAGACTGGGCCTCCCTGGAGCCGACTGGGCCTCTCTGGGGGAGGCGGGGCCTCCCTGGAGGAGGCTGCTGAGTTCAGCAGTGAGCAGACCACAGATCCAGCACAATAGCTGTTATTCTTCGAGTCTTAGCTCAGAGCTGATTCGTGGAGCTCTCCCGTGCCCTGTCTGCAGTATTACTCTCGAGTGTGCAGAGCTGAGTCACAGCGCGCTGTCATTACAAGGAGTCTTTCTTTCGTTCCTGCTTCCTTTCTCTTCTTTCCTCTCCATGGATACCATTCCAAGTGTGTTTTTAACATGAACGTAGTGATCAGAAATATAAAATGTGTCCAAGATGGCTCAGTTGGTAAAGCCGCACGCCGCCAGCCCTGACAACCCGAGTCCAATCCACAGGACCCACATGTTAGACAGGGGAGGACTCACTGCTGAGAACTGTTCTCCCTGTAGATTTCACAGTTCTAATAAATGCCATTGAGAATTGAAGACATTCGGTGTTCTCATCTCTTAACGTTATGCTTTTGGGCATGGTGCAGTCAAAATGACTCTCAAATCCACACCCTCTGACTTGATGTACCAGGCAAGGCTTCCCAGAGCTGCACTGGTGTCCCAGGCAAGGCTTTCCCGGAGTTGCATTGGTGCAGCAGGCAAGGCTTTCCCAGAGTTGCACTGGTGTAGCAGGTACAGACTTTCCTGGAGCTGCACTGGTGCAGCAGGCAAGGCTTTCCCAGAGCTGCAGCTGGTTCCTAACCCTTCTGTGGTTTCCAGAGGATTTTGTGATTCAGGCAAAGGCGGACTGTTACTTCACCAACGGGACAGACAAGGTGCGCTTCGTGGTCAGGTTCATCTTCAACCTGGAGGAGTATTTACATTTCGACAGTGACCTGGGGATGTTTGTGGCGTTGACGGAGCTGGGGGAGCCTGATGCTGAGCAGTGGAACAAACGCTGGGACCTTGTGGAGCAGAGCAGAGCGTCTGTGAACATGGTGTGCAGGCAGAACTACAAGCTGGGGGCCCCCTTCACCGTGGGGAGGAATGGTGAGTAGGGGCGGGGCTAGCGGGGGGGTCTCCATGGGAACCTTTCTTATGAGAGGCACTTAAACTGTTTTAAATTACATTTATTTATTTATAGTTTGTGTGTGTGTGTGTGTGTTCCATGCATGTCACAGTGCACACGTGGCAGTCAGGGGACATCTTGAGGCAGCTTGTTCTCTCCTTCCATTGTGTGGGTCCTAGAGACTGGTGTTGCAGGAGGGGCGGCTGGGCTGCGTCCCCAGCACCCAGCCGCCCACATGGCTAGCTTTGTACCCGAAATAATTACACAGAAATGGTATTCATTTAAACACTGCCTGGCCCGTTATCTGTAGCCTCTTATTGGCTAGCTCTTACATATCGATCTAACCC
>JABTXL010006572.1:12531-50686 GCA_025134845.1 Neodon shergylaensis
TGTGTGTGTGTGTTCTGTTCTTGTGTGTGTATGTAGTAATTATGTGTAAGGAGGCCATGGTTTCTATATTATGTATCTTCTCCAATCACTTTCCACCTTAGGCTGTGAGACATTGTGTCTTAGGGTTTCGATTTTCATGAAGAGACACCATGACCATGACAACTCTTTTTTTTTTTTTTGGTTTTTCGAGACAGGGTTTCTCTGTAGCTTTGGAGCCTCCATGACAACTCTTAAAACAGGAAACACATAACTGAGGCTGGCTTACAGGTTTAGAGGTTTAGTTCATTATCTTCATGGCATGAAGCATGACTGTGCACAGTCAGACATGGTACTGGATACAGAGCAGAGGGTTCTACATCTGGAAAGGCAGGTGGCAGGGTGAAAGAGACACTGGGGCTTGCTTGAGCTTTTGAAACCTCAAAGCCCACCCCCAGTGACATACTTCCTCCAGCAAGGCCACACCTATTTGAATGAGGCCACACTTTCTAGTAGTGCCATTTCCTATGAGCCTGTGAAAGCCATTTTTATTCAAACCACCACAGGGGACTTCTTGGTGAACCTAGAGCTAACCGATATGATTTTCAAGTCCCAGAGATTTTCTCATCTCTACCTCCCCAGTGCTGGGTTATTGGTGCAGACTGCCTCTGTGGATCAGGGACAACTCTTCAAGCTTGACCAGAAGACTTTGCATTCACTAAGACTATTCCTCAGGCACTTCACTTTCACAATAGAAATCAGAGCAATTAAATAATTGGCCTTCCAATTCAGCTCATATGAAGATTGTCTACAGTCAATTACGAACATACAGTTTATAAAGACCTAGGGAAGGAAATAAAAATGAAGGCACATTAATCACTGTAGAGACTTTGACTTAACACCTTCCACATCTGAGTTCCTCTGTAAGACTGAAAATCATTTTGCATTTGGGTACTTGAATTTTCAAGTTGCCCGTGAGTGAAGGTAGCAACTTTTTGAAACAGGGTGTTTTCTCTTTTTTAAAAAAATGAATTCATAGCAGTAAGTATCCACAGCAATTACAGGAGCTTCTTGGTATACAATGTTTGATGTGCAAATACTGAAACACACATAGGACACTATCACATGGATCCCTTTATCACAAGATGGGTAGGTTCTGTACCTCCCTATAGGACTGAAGCTTTGGGATTTCTGTGGTTGAATGAATTTTTGAAGGCATATCAGTATTAATATTAATAAAAGTTATATTTTAAAAGAAAATATAATCATGGCTGTCATATGCCGAAAATTTTCTCTAACTCATTAATTCATAAAGGAACCAGGGGTTATCACTGCCTCAGTGTAGACATCAAAGAACTGTGGATTTATCTGGAGTGAGGAGCTAATGAAATGAATGAAGGATGCAAGGTCAACTCCTTTCAAAGGGCAAGGGTCATCCCACCACTAAAGTTTGAATTAGAGAATGATATGTTTCTATTAGCCATCTACAGCAGAAAGAGCTGTGAAATAGTTTGAAAGTAATGAAATATTCATAAGCTTAATAGAATTAGGTGATCCTCAAAGATGCAAGACTTCAATGAAAGACATTCAATAGTCACATTTTTTATTTCAAAATTCAAATTATTTTATCTATCATCTATCTATCTATCTATCTATCTATCTATCTATCTATCTATCTATCTATTATCTCTATCTTTTTGAGACAGATTCTGTATTGGATAGTTTTGTGTGTCAACTTGACATAGCTGGAGTCATTAAAGAGGAAGAAACCTTAGTTGAGAAAATGTCTTCATGAGACCTAACTGTAAGACATTTTCTCAACTAGTGGTCAGTTGAGGTCCAGTCCATGATGAATAGTACCATCCCTGGGCAGGTGGTCCTGGGTTCTATAAGAAAGCACACTGAGAAAGGCATGCGGAACAACCCAGTGAACAACATTTCTCCATGGCCTGGTCATCAGCTCCTGCCTCTAGGATCCTGCCCTGTTTCAGTTCCTATGCTGCCTTCCTTTGGTGATGGACAGCAATGTAGACATGTAAGCTGAATAAACCCTTTTCTCCCCAACTTGCTTTTTGGCCATGGTGTTTTGTCACAGCAATAGAAGCCTTAACTAAGATAGAGTCTCAAGTAGTTTAAGTTGTCTTTAAATTCCTTATGCAGCCAAGGATGACTAAACCACTGGTTCTCGTGCTTCCAGTTCTCATTGGTGAGAACATGCCCCATCATGCCCAGGTAATTTTTCTTGTATGTTGAGGTAAAAATACAACCTTTATTTGACAGCATTTACATTGCTAAAGAAAAGCTTTTTGGATACGTGGGGATGTGTCTGTGATGAAAGGCCAGCTGCTGTAACAAGAGCTTCAAAGTCTCCATGGCTCATAAATGTATGTCTTACCATCTTCATGCTCCACTGTTCCTCACTTACCATCCACCTTCAGCAACTTTCCTGGATCTTCCACATTAGTCAGGAGGTAGGAAAATGAGATCCCGGAAGGGGTCCTGAAATCCTGTGTTAGTGGGAAGCAGTTACTTGATTGTACTGGATTGCAGAGACAGAGGCAGTGGTGGTGGTAAGTATGGGAAGGGAGGTAAAACTAGCTTAGAGAGCATGTAGCATTTTCTTGGGTCTGTCCTCCACACACTTCCTCAAAGGAGACATTCTAGGAAACTGGGGAAAAAAAACAGGTGTGATGAACAGAGCAAGTGTTTTCTTAACGACAAACAATATCTAAGGTGAGCACACAAAGCCCTCCTTACACCTGTGCTATAGGAGCTGCTTGCTCCACTTTCCTACACCAACATTCCTTTCTCCACCTTTCAGTCCCACCTGTATTGGCAGTTAGAATGAAGAAATACTGCAACGTCACACTATACAACAAACCTCACACAAGAGATTTATCGGGAGAAGCACAGGTGACTCCCTTGTTTGAGAAGCAGTAGGAAACTGAACATGAGATGAGTTTATACAGGGTTTCTTGGGGAAGGAGTTTTTCAGAGTGGTCTGGTTTTGGAAGGATTTTTGTGGCCTGATGTTGAAGCAAGCTTAGGGATTGGTGGGATTCTTTGACCTCATCCTGGGGCAAGTTCATGGATTGGTGCAATATCGTGTTCAGGGATTCTCAAGGATTGTTGGGTTTTGTGCTCATGGCTTGGTGGGATTCTTTCTTGACCTTGGTCCCAGGTGTGGGTTCTAGTCAAGGTCAGAATGTTATTTTCTTGCCCCCTTTACCTTACACTAGGGAAGAACCATACTGCTATGAAACTTCAGAGAAACTTCATCTTTATTGTTCTTCCCTATAGGTTTTGTTCTCCAAGTTTTCTCTGAGAAGTCTGATAAGTATATAAAAGGGCACATGGTAGTATTTCAGAACAGATGTGACCCATGGAAGACAAGTTTCCTTACCTGTGGCCCAAGACAGTGCCCTGGAGAGCTGAGTTACAGCCTAGCAAAAGGCTGTCCCTAAGACTCTCACAATTATTTTATCTAAAGTAAAGTTTGAATCATGGAAAAAACTAGGTCCTCTGTGTTCATAAACTTGAAACTGTGCTTGGGATGCTGATGCTTTTTAAATATTGTACTTGCTGACTTATAAAGAGACTGCAGATGTAATAAACCTTCTAGTTGGATTCGAGATTGTGGTTGGACTTTCTTTTCAGTTGTGAGCCCGCAAATAATGACATGGAGATTTATTATTTATTATGAAAGCTTGGCTTTTAATTTAGGCTTATTCCCAACTAGCTCTTATAATGCAAATCAGCATATTTCTACTAATCTACATCTGCCATGTGTTTTTTTACTTCTCTCCTGGTGTGGGAAGTTCTTCTGTATATGTGTTGCTTTTATTGGTAAATGAATAAAGAAAGTGCTTTTGGCAAGTGGCTTAACAGAATATATCCAGGCTGGAGAATATAAAGAGAGCTTAGACAGAGTCAAGAAGAAGCAATACACAGATGAATAGAAATGGGTTAACTAAAGATGTAAGAACTAGCTAGCAATACACTTAAGTGATTGGCCAAAAAGTATTGCAAATAACATAGTTTTTGTGTGTTTATTACAGGACCAGGCAGGACAGAAACCTCCACCAACACTCTTCTTTTCTGTCCCTCCAACTTACTCCACATCTGCTTGGTGTCTCTTGGACACTGAAATTTATTTCCTAATGTCCTCTCTCTTGAAAGTTCCATCTAATCTCTTCCTGCTTAGCCATTGGCCATTCAGTTTTTTATTAAGCCAATCAGAAAGCACCTTGGTGAAGATAAATTTTCACACGTAGAAACAGATAAAACAGGTCAGGATTATTAGAGTAGCAACAGAACAATAGAGTACGGTAAAGAGGACATGATTACAAAGAATGTGTTGTAAGGAGATTCTTTTTCTGTAGCCCTTAGAGTTTAATTCCTCCACTTATTGTAGCATTTCCTTTGAACTCTGAGATAAGACTTTTAAGGTAGAACCTTAAAATCCTTCAATAATTTAGTGGGTTTATTTGGATTTTAGAGACAGCACATTTCTCACTAGGGTGTGTTACCCTGGCCCATATAACCAAGTGACGTAGAACTTCTAACTTTGAGTGGGACTTGAAAACGGAGAAGGCTATTCAACAGGTCCAGGCTGTTGTATGCTAAGCATTGATGGATGTAAAATCAAAACGCTAACAACTCAGAAAAATGTTGATGGTACTCTGCATCTGTTAGTATCAAACATTCAGTCAAAATTTAATTCTTAATGTAAAAACAAAAAACACGTCCTTCTTGTTATTTTTCAAAAATGTTTTTCCTTTAATAAATACTTAAATTACATGTATACTGTAGTGAGGAGCGGCAGGGCTGCATTCCTGGCACCCGGCTGCCTGCATGGCTAGCTTATGCCCCGAAATAATTACACGGAAACTGTATTCTTTTAAACACTGCCTGGCCCATTAGTTCCAGCCTCTTATTGGCTAGCTCTTACATATTGATCTAACCCATTTCTAATAATCTGTGTAGCCCACAAAGTGGCTTACCAGGGAAGATCTTAACCTGCGTCTGTCTGGAGTGGGAGAATCATGGCGACTGCCTGACTCAGCTTCTTTCTCCCAGCATTCTATTCTGTCTACTCCACCTACCTAATTTTCTGTCCTATCAGGCCAAGCAGTTTTCTTTATTAGTTAACCAATGAAAGCAACAGATAAGATACAAGACCCACCTCCATCAGTATACAGAATACTTATTTTCTAATGAATGGCTCATAGCTTATTATCAGCAAATATTTGATCTGTATAGCTATTTTATATATCTATTGATATTTATATGAGCTGCATAAAAATTTTATGTGTGAAAAGAGACCACCAGTGGAAAAGACTTAAGCCCTGGTCTGTGCTAGATATCCAGGTGGCACTTCTCATCCTTTGGGGTGGCTGAGTTTCCCTATGAAGAGTAAGAAAAGCCTGTCACTTGTTTCCTCAGCACACACTGGACTTACCTCCCTCTGCTCTCCTTCTTGCGCTAGCTAGCACCAGGTCCTGTTTAAGATTTTATTTTCTTAGCTGCTTTGCTTTTCAGTTCTTCCACTTCCAGTATATTCTCCACAGTTTTTCAGAGATATATTTTAAAACACAGTCTCATCTCATCTGTTAAATAGCAACAAATCCACTGAACCCTGTGTTAAAAGGTGTTGATATCAGATTCTGAATGACAACCCCCACAAGACAGAATGGTCCGTTTTATATGAAAACCTTGTTCTGGCCACCCCAATTGCTTCTAGGACAAAATAGCTGGCCCTTGCATGGCTTTGGGGCTCTGTACTTCAGGGTTTCAAGTCCACTCATTTGATATCTCATCTGCTGTCTGTGTTCTCTGTATCTCTGAATCCTCTGAACTTGAGTACACAATGTTTTTCTGTGCTTCTACAGCTGTGCACAGACATGCATCCATGGCTGGAATTTTCTCTCCCAATCCTCCCTCCTCCATCTATGGGATGCTCACTTGTTCTACAACAATTGCAGAGGTCTAATCTGTGGGAATTCTTATGAGATAATTGTCCCTTTATTCATCACACACAGTCCTATGTTCACTATACTAAACTGTTTTCCTGATAAAATTGTGAGTTTCATTAAAATTATTTGAAAATTTACTTTAAATTTATTTTATTTTTTATTTATATGGATATTTTGCCTGGGAGTATGTCTGTGCACGCCTCATGTGACTGGTGATGAATAGGGCATCGGCTTCCCTAGAATTGGAGTTACAGTTCTTTGTGAGCAGCCAGGTGGTTGCTGGGAATCAAACCTGGGACCTCTAGAAAAGCAGCCAGTGCTTTTAATGACTGAGCCATCTCTTTAGGCCAAGGAGCTATGAGCTTCTTAGGGGCAGAGAATTCATGCCTTTTTCATCTCTGTATTTTTTGGCTTGTCATAGTATCTGTCATGTTGTAATGTTGTAAATGGTTGTTGTAAGTATGAAACAAATGGATGAATATATGCTGCATACATGCATGGATGGACATAATTACTACAGTGCTTCACACCTCGGTGAAAATGTCAACGACCATAGGAAATAAGAGATGAGCTAAAATTGGCAACCTTATCATTTGCCTCGGTATCTTTATGTAAATCTTGAGCTGATGACTAGGGACCTTTAGACTAGATCTTTCAAATCATTCTTATAATGTAAGAATCGATAACCTATTTTGGCTAAATTAAAAAGAATTAGCACACTTTCTTAGTGACTGAGAAACAAGGTCTTGTTTCTCTGAATCCATTTCTGGGTTTATTAGTAACACATCATTAGACAGTTTTCCAAATGAAATAGTTGGTTGTTGTTAGTCAGACCTCAATGACACTTTCACAGTGTCTTGGTTTCAGCTGAGTTACTCAAATACAATGCTGTCTGTTCATAACGGAAATGTTGATACTGCATCCTAAGAAGCAAAAAACATATTTCAAGACTACAACATGCCTCAGGCTGAGACAGTTACTGTTGCCAGTGAGTTGCAGTCAACATGTAAAGTTTATAGTGAGAACATTAGTGCTGCCTTTAATACAAGGACATTTGCAATTGAGCTCTTCCATTGGCTGATTGATGAATCTACACCCCTATTATGTCCACATGTAGAAAACCAATGCTTATACTCACTCGAGAGTTTATTTGAAATTATTAATTAAATACAATGTTTCTACTTTCCCTTTATTCCTTTCAAACCCTCCATATACCTTTTCCTGCTTTCCTTCAAATACATGGCCTTTTCCCACATTGGTGCATGTATTGCTGTAAAAGACACCATGTCTGCAGGAACTCTTATAAAGAAAACATTTAACTGGGAGAGTTGCTTACATTTCAGAGGCTCAGTCCATTTTAATCATGACAGTGAGCATGGCAGCAGCAAGCAGACAGATGCCATGCTAGAGGGGAGACTGCTACATCTTGCAGGTAGCAGAAAGTCAACTGACAGTCACAGAGTGAAACTTGAGGAAATAGATCTCAAAGCCTGTCCCCACAGTGGCATGCTTCCTCCAAGAAAACCACACCTACTCCAAGAAGAGCACATCTCCTTATATTGCCACTCCTTTGAGGCCTGTTTTCTTTAAAACCACCGAAGCATAAATATATGTTTATTTATAGACACATTCATTCCTAAATCTAAACTGTTCAGTCCATATAATATTATATGTATGTATTCAGGACTAACTAAGACTGAACAGCATTTGGCATTGAAAACTAATTGGTGTGCTCTTCCCAATGGAAAACAGACTCTCCCACTTCCTGCTTTCCTCAGATGCCTGTAGTTATCTGTGTAAAGCTGAGGCCTTGTGGTGTGTTTTTCTCCGTCTGCTTTGGGATGTTCATTGGCACCATTCATCTTTGTTCAGCTCTCATTTGTCAGCCATGACACTGAGGCTTCATGTGCATAACTTTTATTTTTGTTTGTATAACTGGTAGATAAATCTCACGGCAAATTCTCTGATCCCCTGACTCTTGCAATCTTTTTGTTGTTCCCTCTTCTGCAATTGTCCTGAATATTAGGTGTGGGAGTGTTTTGTATATTGTGACTGGGCTCTGCTTTTGGATCTGTTTGATTTTCTGTACTGTTCTCCATCTGTTGCAAATGGAAGCTTACCAGATGATGGGTAAAGACTAAACTTATCTGTCCATAGGACTAATGTTTATAGATCACTGTTAGGGATCATGCTGGTTTAGTAAATTAATGGTTATAGATTCTCTATGAATAGGCATGATTTCACTAGCTATGATAGATATTCAGGTTTATAGTCCCAAGCATGGTCTTCATGCCAATAAGGCACACATGCCACTATTGCTTCCTTTTCTAGAACTCCCTGAATGCTCCCTCTTTTATCACTTGCCCCCCAGGGCTCCAGGCAATCCAGCTTCACCATGTTTTTCGCAGAGACAGTTTTGCAATCCCTTTTTGTCTTTCCTTGGTAGGTGTGGTATAGTTTCTTTCTTCTCTACTGGATTGAATATTTTGGAAGTTAAGAGCTTTCTTATGTACAGTTAGCTCTGTGGAGTCCAAAGCATAACACTGATGAGTGAGGCTTAAAACTTTTAAAAGAAATCTCAGAGGCCAAGAAGAGATATCATCCTGTCTCATTTAAGAAGTGTCTGACTTTATTTGGGGTTGTGTTTTCATTTGATTATTTTTATGTTTGTTTGCTTAGTGTGTGTATGCATATATATATATATATATGTTTCTGCAATCATGCATGCAAGTATGTATGTGTATGTATGTATGTATGTATGTATGTGTGAACTCATGAATCCTAACTACACATGTTTGGAAGTCAGAGGACGACTTGCAGGAGTCTGTTCATTCTTTCTATCATATAGGTACAGGGATCCAATTCAGGATTCAGATTTGGAAGTAGGCATCTTTGTTCACTGAGCTATCTTGTTGGCCTGGCTTTAATTGGGACACAAATAACTTTATATTTTGATGTATCTAAAATTATGTATAAATCTTGTAGTATATACATAACTTTAATGTCAATGGTAAGTTTCAATAACAGTCATAGAATTGTGGTTTGGAATTAGGATATGGTAAGTTGCTTTTAATTATCCTTATGGAAAAGTAAAAAAGGTTGATCCTAATGTATGATTTGAAGCTTCCCATCTACCTCTGCTCTTGCTTTTTTGAGACAGACACTCATATCTTAGGCTGATCTTGAACACACTACATAGCTAAGGGTAGTCTTAAACTCCTATTGTCTTGCCTCAATTTCCCAGGTTCTGAGGTTGTAAGGATGTGCTGCCATGCCTAGCTAGAGTATTTTTCTTTCTTATATTACATTTTTTAAAAGGGAAAAATTTACGTGCCATAAAATTATCCATTAACCATTTTAAAGTGTGGAATCCAGTGGCATTTAATACAAATGGTGTTTTGCTGTCAATGCCTCTTTCTGGTTCCAAGGCATTTATTTCATTACTCCAAGAGGGAACTCCATAGTCATTAGGCAAGTGCTTTCACTTGCCATTCTTTTCTCTTCAACTACAAGCACATTCTGCTCTGTGGATTTTCCTCCTCCCAGTTCTGTTTGCTCCTTATGGCAGCTAGAAAAGAACTGGCTTTCTCAATTGGCATGCAGAGGCACGACCATACATGTAATAATATATTTGTAGGTGGGGAGCTGGCTTCACTAGGACAGCACAATTGCTCACAGTCCTATCCTCTGAGCATAACAGCAGCCATCCTCAGGACTCAGCTGTGCCTGCTTGCAGGGTATGGGCACTGTGGGCCCCTTGACTATTGGCATTCCCCACAGAAGGAAATAGGAGGTGGTCATTAGACCCTCACCTGAATATCCAGCCACAATTTCCAAGGATTATATGAAGCTTGGTTCCAAATGGTCTCAAGGTCTCAGAGATAGAATAGACTGATTACTCAGGTGAAGACTAGGGCAGAGGAAATCTATTTATACAGCCATAGGGGAATTCTCATCCATGCCAGATTTCCACCTTCAGGTATGGTTGCTATAAGATTACCCATGTTCAAAAAAACAACACAACACCATGCTAAGTGCATGCCTGAGGCAGTGAACTCCACAGGAGCAGGACTGAGCCAACGACCTAAAAACGACCTAAAAGCAACCACTGAGGGAGTGGGCCAGGGCCAAAGACCTCTGTGAGTCCAGTCATGGACTCTAACTCAAGGAAGTTGGCTACATATACAAAAACACAGACAATTGATGATCTCACAGCAGCAAATTAAAAGAAGGGAAAAAACACAGAAATTAACATTGCCATCAACAAAAATTAACAGGAGATAGCTAGAAGAGTGAATATCGGAGCAGGGAAGAAGATATCTACATTAAGGGAGCCATTTTAGTGTTGAGAAGAGACTTGGCTCTTGAGGGGATCCCAGGTGTCCACGGGGATGCCCCAGCTAGGTCCTTGGGCAGCAGAGCAGAGGGTGCCTGAACTGGCCTTGCCCCACTATCACACTGATGTTTATCTCGAATATCACCATAGAATGTTCATCCAGCTATGGATGGAGGAGATAGAGACAGAGACCCTCATCAGAGCAACGGACTGAGCTCCCAAGGTCCAGTTGAAGAGCAGAAGGAGGGAGAAGATGAGCAAGGAAGTCTGGACCGCGAGGGGTTGGTCCACCCACTAAGACAGTGTGCCTGTTTTAATGGGAGCTCACCAAATCCATCTGGACCGGGACTGAATGAGCATGCGATCAAACTGGACTCTCTGAATGTGGCTGACAATGGGGGCTGACTGAGAAGCCATTGATAAAGGCACTGGGACTTGTTTCTACTGCATGTACTGGGTTTTTGGGACCCTAATCTATTTGGATGCAAAACTTCCTAGGCCTGGATGTAGGGGGGAGGGCCTTGAACTTCCCACAAGGCAGGGTTCCCTGCCCTCTCTTAAGGAGGGAGGGGAGGGAGGAGGGGGAGTGGAAGGGGAATGGGAGGAGGGGAGGAAGTGTAAATTTTTTAATGGAAAAAATAAATAAAAAAACAGGAGATAGCTATAACTCATCATTAATATCCTTTCATGTAATAGACTCAACTCACCTATAAAAAGATACAGGCTAACGGATTGTATACGAAAACAGAATCCATCCATCTGCTGCATACATGAAACACACCTCAGCCTCAAAGACAGACATTGCCTCTGAGTAAAGTGTTAGGAAAAAATTTCCAATCCAAATGGACCTAAGAAACAAGCTGGTCTAGCTATTCTAATATCTAACAAAATAGACTTCAAACTAAAACCAATTAAAAGAGACAAAGAAGGACATTTCACATTAGTCACACAAAAAAATCTATCAGGAGGAAATCTCAATACTGGACATATATGCCCCAAATACAAGGGCACTCTCATATGTAAAAGAAACACTTTTAAAGTTTAAATTATTCATTAAACCCCACACACTAATAGTGGGAGACTTCAGCACTCCACTCTCACCATTTAACAGATCAGTCAGACAAAAAATTAACAGAGAAGTAAGGGAGCAGAAGTTATGACTCAAATGGACTTAACAGACACCTATAGAATATTCCATCTACACATAAAAGAATAGACTTTCTTCTCAGCATCTCATGGAACCTTCTCAAAAATTGACCACATATTTGGTAACAAAACAAACCTCAAGAGATAGAAAAAATGTAATAATCCTATGTATCTTATCAGATCACTATGGCTTAAAACTAGAATTCAACAGCAACACTAATTCCAGGAAGTTCACAAACACATGGGAATTAAACAATCCTCACCTGAGTCATCAATGGGACAAGGGAGAAAATTAAAGATTTCCTATAATTCAATGAAAATGACCACACAACATAGCCAAATTTATGATACACAATGAAAGCAGTTTTCAGAGGAATGTTCATAGCACTAAATGCCTACAAAAAGAATCTTGGGAAAAAATCCCACACCAGTTAGTTAACAGAACATTTGAAACCTTTAGAATGAAAAGAAGCAAAATCTGAAATCAGCAAAATAGAAACAAAGAAAACAATACAAAGAATCAATGAGAGAAAGAGCTGCCTCTTAGAGAAAATAAGCAAAATGGACAAACCTTTATCCAAACTAACCAAAAGGCAGAGAGAGAATATCCAAATTAACAAAATCAGAAATGAAAATGTGGACATAACAACAGACACTGATGAAATCCATAGAATCATCAGATCATATTTCGAAAACCTGTGTTATACAAAATTGGAAAGCTTAAAGGAAATGTACAACTTTCTGGGTAAATATCATTTACCAAAATTAAATCCAGTAGAGATAAGCAAATTAAACAGACCAATAACATCTAAAAAAATAAAAGTAGTCATCAAAATTCTCCCGACTAAAAAAAAGCTCAGGACCAGAGGGTTTCAGCTCAGAATTCTACAAGATTTTCAAAGAAGAAATAATGACAATACTGCTCAAACTATTCCACACAATAGAAACAGAAGGAACATTTCCAAACTTTTTATGAGGCTACAATTACCCTGATACCCAAACCACTGAAAGACGTTACTAAGAAAGAGAATTACATACCAATCTCACTCATGAACATTGATGCAAAAATACTAAATAAAATACTGACAAATTAAATCCAAGAACACATTAGAACCATTATCCACAATGATCCTGTCGACTTCATCCCTGAGAAACAGGGATGTTCAATATAGAAAAATCTGTCAATGTAATACACCATATAAACAAACTGAAAGATAAAAACCACATGATCATCTCATTAGATGCTGAGAAAGCTTTCGACAAAATACAACATCCCTTCATGATACAGGTCTTGGAGAGAGCAAGGAACATACCTAAACACAATAAAGGCAATATACACCAAGCCAATAGCCAATATCAAACTAAATGGAGAGAAACTCACGATAATCTCACAGAAATCAGGAACAAGAAATGATTGCCCACTATCTCCATATCTAGTCAATATAGTTTTTGAGGCCCTAGCTAGAGCAATAAGAAAGCAAATGGTGATCAAGAGGATACAAATCAAAAAGAAGAGGTCAAACTGTCACTATTTGCTGATGATATAATAATTTACATAAGCAATCCCAAAAATTCTACCAAGGAACTTCTACAACTCATAAACACTTTCAGTAACGTAGCAGAATACAAGATTAACTCAAAAATTAGTAGCCTTTCTTTACAAAGATGATAAATGATCCCAGAAAGAAATCAAAGAAACATCACCCTTTACAATAGCCACAAATGGCATAAAATGTCTTAGAGTAACTCTAACAAAACAGGTGGAAGACTTGTATGACAAGAACTTTAAATCATTGAAGAAAGACATTAAGAAGACACCAGAAAGGGGAAATATCTCCCATGCTCTTGGGTAGGCAGAATTAATATAGTAAAATTGGCAATATTATCAAAAGCAATCTACAGATTCAATACAGGCCCATCAAAATCTCAGCAAAATTTCTCACAGACCTTGAAAGAATATTGCTCAACTTCATATGGAAAAGCAAAAATCCCAGGATAGCCAAAACAATCCTGGACATAAAAGAACTTCTGGAAGTATCACAATCCCTGACTTCAAACTCTATTACAGAGCTACAGTACTGAAAACATCCTGGTATTGACATAAAAACAGACAGGATGACCAATGGAACCTAATTGAAGACTTGGATATTAATCGACATACCTGTGAACACCTGATTTTTGACAAAGAAGCAAAAAAATATAAAATGGAAAATAAAGCATATTTAACAAATGGTGCTGGCATAACTGGATGTCAACATGTAGAAGAATAAAATAGATCCTTATCTATCAACATGCACAAAACTCAAGTCCAAATGTTCAAAGTCATCGACATAAACCAGTCACAGTGACCCTTATAGAAGACAAAGTGAACTTGAACACACTGGCACAGTATCCCTTCCTAAATATAACCCCAGTAGCATAGACACTGAGAGAAACAATTAATAAATGGGACCTTCTGAAACTGAAAAGCTTCTGTAAAGCAAAGAACATGGTCAACAAGACAAAATGACAGCCTAGAGAATGGGAAAAGATCTTCACTAACCCCACATCAGATAGATATCTGATCTGCAAAATATATAAAGAACTCAAGAAATTGGTCATCAAAAGAACAAACAGTCCAACAAAAATTGGAGTACATACCTAAACAGAGAACTCTCAACAGAGGAATTTAAAATAGCTGAAAGACACTTAAGGAAATGCTCAACATCCTTAGTCATCAGAGAAATGCAAATCAAAAGAACTCTGAGATTCTATCTTACACCTGTAAGAATGACCAAGATCAAAAACACTGATAACAACTTTTGCTGGAGAGGTTGTGGGGTAAAGGGAACACTTCTGCATTTCTGGTGGGAATGCAAGCTGGTACAGCTCCTTTGGATATTATTGGGCCAATTTCTCTGAAAATTAGGAAACAACCTTCCTCAAGACACAGTAATACCACTTTTGGGTATATATGCAAAGGATGCTCAATCGTGAGCACAAAGGCATATGCTCAACTATGTTCATAGCAGCACTATTTGTTATTGCCAGAACCTGGAAACAACTTAAATGCCCCTCAACTGAAGAGTGGATAAGGAAAATGAGGTACGTTTTCACAGTCTTGTACTACACAGCAGAAAAATATAATGATATATTGAAATTTGCAGGCAAATGGATGGAGCTAGAAAACATCATATTGTGTGAGGTAACCCAGATCCAGAAAGACAAATATCATATGCATTCACTTATAAGTGACTTTTAGACACAAAGCAAAGAAAAACAGCCTACAGATTACAATCCCAGAGAACCTAGGCACCAATGAGGACTCTTAGAGAGAGAGATATATGGATCTAATCTACATGGGAAGTAGAAAAAGACAAGACCCCTCTGTAAATTGGGATCATGGGACCATGGGAGAGGGCTGAGGGGGAGGAGAGAGGAAGGGAGGGAAGCAGAGAAAAATGTACAGCTCAATAAAGTCATTAATCAAAACAATAAAACAGACAACGTCTCAAAGAGAAAAAAATTACCCATGTTCCCCTTCCAAAAACCCCACCTATAGCCTGGAAGTAAGCCTAGTAACTCATTGGTTTCCCAGAGTGAGCTTTGGTGGAGTTGATCTTTGATCTGTCATTGGAACTGTAGAAGGATTTGAAGAAGCTGTTTATTACTCCCAGGGAGAAAATTCTTTAAGCTCCATTAGTCAATCACATTGTTGATAGTTGTAGACTTGCCTCAGCAGTATCCAAAAAATTTTTAACCATTTCACATGATGCAAACAAGCAGCAAAATCACTAGCATGCCAAAATGCTCTGGAGATAATATGAAGGGCAATGCACCACTTCCCAGCATCCTCTGCTTCAAGTGTTCAGCTGGGAGGGTACTGGTGAAGTCTCTTTACAAGACTTGACTAGAGGAGACCTGTATCCAAGCTTGTATGATTGTTGGCAGAATTTTAATTCTTGCTAAATGAGAGAGGGCTACCTGCCCTTTTGGCTAGAGGCTCTTCTCAATTTTTTTGTCACATGGGATTCACTATAGGTTGGATCACAGCTTAACTTGCTCCATCAAATTCTATTTATGTGGTATAATGAAATGATGTATCCATGTTGTGAAACATTACACTGTCTGTCATAAATAGTATGAAAACTAATGATGAAATAAAGGAAACACAAAAGAGCACATCAGATAAGGAAAGAGGCTACTTCTAAAGGACAGTGTGCTTCTACACTGGGAGGGAAGGCAGTTCTGGGCAGAGGATGCTTAAAGAAATTCATCTTCTGGCCTTTTTGAAAGAAATTTGGAGAACAATACTATGATCTTTGAGGAGGATAGTAAATGAGGGGACATGGTGTGCACAGTCTGCACAATCTACATTCTGATTGGAGGTATCTCATGGAGGTTGAAGGTTCAAGATTTCACAGAGGCTACAGCTATACAATGTGGCAGTGAGTTTGAGTAGACACAGTGCTATTCAATGGCACTGCTGACTAGGAGTCCTTCCTACAGAGTCCAGTGATTTGATCAGAAGATATTCTGAAACCAGCAACGAGCTGACTCAGTGCAAGAACAAACAGAACTTTGGTTAAGCACAGGTGTTTTGATCCCTTTAAATTTTTTTATCAATTCAAAATAGCACTACCCAGTGTAATCAACAATACATTTTTTTGGGTCTTGTTCTGAATTGTTACTAAATCTTTTTAAGAATTGTTGACAGCAAGCACCATATAACATAAAGTGTCTGTAAAAAAAACCTTGGTATTTTATTGAGTTCTTTATGAATTCTCAAAATTGTATTCCAAAGAATGTTTACATACTCTGTCAGAAATTATAGGTAAGGAGATTTTCAAAAAGGTTTTGAGAAATGTTAATATACTCGGCATAAATGGCAGTCATTCACTTAAACTGAATTAGAACACTTATTGAAATAGAAACTCTCCTTTACTGGTCCTTGATACGTCTATCTTCTTCCACCAAGAATTATTCCATGTCAGTCTTTCTGTGAATCCAGTGGTTGAGAATATAAACAATAGTTCTGTTGACACCTATGCATGACTTAGCACGTGAAAGACACATTCATAACTCATGACTGCCTGATCACACCTCTAGGTATTTCCACTTAGAGCCTGTCTGAACATTCATGTGTATGATGCAATACTAACCTAATCAGTTATTCTGCTCCTGTCTAGGCCACAAAGTTGGGTGTTCAGAGGTGGCTTGCTGCTTGGAACATTTCGTGGTTTATACTTTTGCAGATGTTCCTGTTTTCAACTAGCTCTCGATGTTGCAAAGTTTCTTGAATCTAGTGCCTTAGCCAGCCCCTGATCAAGCAAAGTTTTTAAATTTTTCCATGTCCTTACATGCTCACCTAATTATTGAGGACTAGGTAACTATTAAACAAGCATTTTAGAATAAGCAAAGGAATACCTACATGTTAAGACAATTTCTTTTCATGAGAACTAGTATTTGTTAAATTATTTGGGTAAAAATTTTAATACCAATATTTGAGATGTTTGACCCCCCCCCCCACAATTATTCATGTAGTAAGCATGGGCAACTCTTGGTTTGGTATTGCCAGGCTGGGTGCTACTTCCAGGATAAATGCTTCCATTATTATGTCCGTTTGTTATATAGGTGGTTATATAAACTGCTCAGGAAAATTATCCATCAACCAAAGAGGAGATCAATTGCATCTTGTAGAAGATTTATGTTGGTCACTGTTAGTGTTTGCCCAACTTCTTGCCTCTATCTGTTCATGTGACTGAGTTAACTGTGCAGCTTGGCATGTGCATTGATTTTTACCTCCTTATGACCAAAGAAGACATGATTGAGAAAGTGGTGATGGATTGCAGGACCACAGTGTTTTGGACCAAACCTATGAGGCCGTGTCCTTCTCCAAATCACCAAATCAAGACAGAATATCTAAAATTATATGACTACCCTGGCAAGCCTTTCTTAGGATGGAGAAAATGAAATTTTCTCCCCTTTTTAAAAGAAAGAATTGTGGCCTGCCTACTGATCCTCAAGAATTATTATTTTAAGAGAGGTGTAATTGTCTTTCCCTTCTTCATCTTTAACAATCTGTCCTTAGAATCTTAGTTCCAGTCATGGCTTGAATTATGCCCCTCAAACCCAGGAAAGTAAATCAAAACTTTAAATGTCAGTTCTTTTGTTTGTGACCTTATTTGAAGTAGAGAATTTGTATATTTGTTCAGTAGAAATTAGTCAAAAATGCTGTGGGAGTTCTTTGTACTCCTTCAGTCAATAGCCTTTAACATGCCTCCCCACTTGGGCATAGTCTCTTATACTATAAATGCAGCTATAAAGCCTGCACTCTCTCTCTTGCTTCCAGCTCTCACTTTTGGCTGCTAAACTCTGTTTTTTATCCCCTTTCATGCAGAGGATTGTGATATAGGAAGGCGATCTGTAAGTCTCTCCTAAATAAATAACTCTTTATTAAATGTAATTCTGAACTAGTGTGAGATTATTTTGTATCTTCCACCATCATCAAAAAGGTATTAATCTAGTGTGGTGTCTGTACATGAAAAGGGACATTTTATAGTAAAGTTGACTAGAATTTTGCCATAAATCAAGTTTTCCATAGGACTCTCAAGAACCACGAAGAGGCCAGGAAGAATACTGATTTGGAGGCATTGGATGGATAAGGTTGACTAGAATTTTGCCATAAATCAAGATTTCCATAGGCCTCTCAGAACCATGAAGATGCTAGGAAGAATACTGATTTGGAGGCATTGGATAGAGAGTGGCCCTGGCAACATCTTGATTTTGGCGTTTTACAGATTTGCAAGAATAAATTTTCATGGTTTCCAATCACTCAGCCTGCAGTGCCTCATGATGGACACTTGAGGGAGCATTGCACCCACTTTGAGCCTCTGATCTCTCTCCATTTCACCTAGACAAGCTATAAATTGGATAGACGGCATCACTTCACTGAAGCTGCTCTTACTTAGTTCTTCAGGAAGGGCTGAGGGTGAAGACTCCAGATCCTTATTGCTAGCTTGAAGTCCCTACTAGCTGAATGAAGTAAAGTAAATTATTTAAAATTTCCGCATCTTAGTTTCTGTTTATTAATAACATGCTTCCATGTTTAGGGGCTGCTCTAAGTATTACAAGCTAGTGAGCCTAAGACACTCGTTATGTACCCGGTACATGGCTTACATCAGCTCATTTCTGGTATACTTGTGCTACATGTAGTCACTTGGTAGTTCTTTTTCCCTTGGCCACTGCCCTGGACTGTGATGACCACTTTGATCCCTATACCCTGTTGCAGTTTGGTTAGCCTCTTTGCCCCTGGCTCACCTTTTAGTAATGATCTCTTCAAATGCTTTGTAGCTAGTGGGTGGAGCCCAAGTTTGTAATCTTAATAGATCTTAACTTTATTGAAAGAGTTATTTTGAAAAAAATAACCTTTATGAACCTCAGGCTGTTTAAAAAACTATCTGATAAAACAGGGACAACCTGACATGAGAGGAGTAAATGTGATAAAATAAGCAAAGGGCCCACCTGAACTTGGATTTGAATCATGGTCTCTGGGTCATGGCCTCTATCCAGGCAAAGGCCATTTAGTCTGTTCAGTTGCTGTCTTTCTCAATGACACAGGGAGTCAGCTACCTGAAGTACCTGATGATGCAGAAGCCCAGCCTTCCACAACGGCTTTTGGGGCTTGGACCGGTTTTTAAGAAGCTGTAATAGTCCTACCAGATTAAGCTTTAGTCATGTTTGATGCTTATATCTCTCCTACCTCTCTGTACAGAGGTGACCAGTCTCACTGCTTTGACATCTGTCTGGCATAGCTCTCAGGTACATCCTCCCTTGAGGACAACGACTGACCTGACCCCACCTTTCGAAGGGAGATCAGGGTAACTAGACCTAGGAATGATACCTGGAACCATACAACATTTGGTTTCAGAAATAATTGTTTCAGGGAAGGGGGTTTAGCTCAGTGGGAGAGTTTTTGTCTAAGATCTTCTAGGTCATGAGTTTGATTTCCAGCATTACCACACAAACAACATCAATGAAAAACAATAGTAATTTATCCTAATGCAGCCAGTCAGGTGGGCTCAACAGTGGGAAATCCAGAAGTTCCATACAAAGCTTCATTCAGGGACAGTTGTCACGAGAAGGGGATGGGCTAGAGCTGTGGGATTTGTTATCTAGTGGGCGGGATACCAGGCTCACACTCTGAAGGAGAGCTAGGTTTTCAGGGTCTAGCTATTAAGCTGAGTCTCAGAAAAGGTCTCCATCCCTAGACTAAGCAATAGAGAAGAAACCCTTAGACTAAGCCAGCATGGGGGCTAGGTGCAAGAGTTGAGGATAACAAATAAGAAAGCCCAAATCAGGCTTGTCAAAAGGACCACCATGGCCTGGGATCTGAGGTGGGAAAGATTTACTTCCAAGTTTTACCTACTTGACCAAAGGGGCTCAGATGGGGGCAGTGGGTGCAGACAGCCTGTGTCAGTATTAACCTGGGTGCTGAGTTTGGCCTAGGTTTCATTAGTAGTCTAAGCTGGAAAGACCCTTCAGAGATGGAAAAGTGAACAACGCCAGGGAACTGTTCATTTTGCTCACGATTGTTAGAGACGTGTGGCCAGTTTGGCTGAACCTGGGAGCTTCAAGAGCATCTGCTTTAGACAGACACTGAACATAAGGCTGGGAAAACCCATGATCAAGGTGAATTTAACCTGAGAATGTAGGGATGTTTCAACACACAGTCATCAGTAAATTTTATAAATCATTTTAAAGGAAAAACACCACATGGTCATTTCAACAGATTCAGAAAATGCCTTTGATAGCAATTCAACAAATGGTGCTGGAGAAACTGCATGTTCACATGTAGAAGAAAAAGTTAGTTCCATATTCATCACCACTTGCATATAACTAAAATCAAATGGATCTCAGATCTAAACGTGAAACCTGAAGCATTGAAACTGCTCCAAGAAAACACAAGCAGCACCCTATGTGTGGAGGTGGAGGAAAGGGTTTCCTGATGGGACTCCTTTTGTCTGCAAATTCTGTTTCACATTTGACATCAGTACTCAGAAAAACTACAAAGCTTGTGCAAAGACAACAAACCAACTACTCAAGTAAAAAGAAACCTCAGAGTGTGAGAGAATCTTTGCCAGCTACATATCTGACAGAAGATTAATATTTAGAATGTACTAAGAACTCAAAAATCAGTCAGAAAATCAAATAAACCAATTATTTAACTAAAATGTAATTGCTCAAGGCTACCTATCCTCTCTCTCCTTCTTCCCATGTTCTTCTTGCATCCCACCAAATTTCTAGACCCTTCTTTTCTTGTTTTATTTACATATACACTAACTCATCAATATAAATACATTTTACTGAGACTTCTAGTGTAGCTTTAGTGCATGTCTTATCAATACTGACCCCTTAGCACTGGATAAGCAATTAAAGGATTGATTCCTAGGAAAGACTGGTTTTTCATGCCCTAGAAGGTGTTAACTGCTTGCAGCTCTTTCATGTAAAACTGAGGCCCTGTGGATACTCTCCCTTATTTTTTGAGAAATTTGTACTCTTTACACAGATTTAAAAGAGATTTGAGGAGTAAAGTAAATTACATTATTATGCTGGCAAAGTTTCGGAATTTGACTCTACCACTGATTTTGAAACAAAGTTTTATAAGCAAAGTTTTGCTACTTTCCCTGAATAGATTTAAATTCAGTATACTAAGTGTAATTTATAGTACACTGTCCATAGCACAGAGTTATAACAGGTGTGAGGACATGACAAAGTCAGGAGGAGACAGAGTCCACATAGGGGGATATTTCCTAGTCTGATCACCATTGTATTCATAATTGATAAAATGATGCTATAATTAACAATCATATTACTTTAATGAAACAAAATGGTAGGAATATTGATTTCTTCCTTTTCAAAAAAATTATTTTTGGCTATTATGTCATGTAATTCTTTTACGAGTTTTAATAAATATATTTGTTATATATATTCTGATTATCTACCATACACTTGATTACATTTAAATTTTTTAGTTTGAAAGTACATATATCTTAACTGAACCATTAACAAACTATAATGATAAATATATATGTGTGTGTTTATATATGCATGTGTAATATCATTGTAAATAAATATAATTTTGTTAATGTATAAGTTGCATATAAGAATTAGGCTTATATGTTATGTAAAATACTGAACAATATCATGTTTTTTAAAAGGAAAATTTTTTAATCTTTATTATCTACTTAATATGTACACAATGTTCTGTCTACATGTATACTTGGATGCCAGAAGATGGCATCAGATTTCATGGTTATGATGCCGCCATGTGGTTGCTGGGAATTGAACTCAGGACCACTGGAAGAGAAGCCAGTGCTCTTCACTTCTGAGCCATCTCTCCAGTTCCCAACAAACAATATTATGTTTTAAAATATATTAATAAATTATCTTAATGTAATTTTTATGAATTAGAATCTGATTTGTAGGCCTTAGACAAATCTAATCCAGATAGTGCATCATAGTAATTTTTGTGGAGGTCCAATTATCAGCTCATATAAGCCTTTGGTAGATGCTATTTTTTGTGTTAAGTAATGATTGTGTCAAATATAAGTTATGTTTAATATTATTACTCTACTTCTGGAAAAAATGAAGTATTATGTTTTGTTGTTCACATTTTTCTGCATACAGCTATCCAATATGAAAAGCATAATTTGTTGAAAAGGCTGTCTTTTGTCTTATGTGTATTTATGGCTTATTTATCAAAAGTAGGTTTCCAAAGGCATGCCAGAATTATGTCTAGGTCTTCAATTCTATTTTATTGCCTGCTATATATGTTTTTTGTGTGTGCCAATTTATATGATTTTATTAGCATAAGCTTGACAATACAGCTTGAGATAAGGGATGGTGATACCATCAGGGAAGGATTGTTTTAGCTTTCCTGAGATGTTTGGTGTTTTTATATGAGGAGGAAAATTATTTTCAATTTCTGTTTAGAATTGTGCTGGAATTTTTATGGGAATTGTATTAAACCTGTAGACTGCTTTTGGTGGTTTGGCTGTTTTCACCCCATTTATACCAATCCATGAACATGGGAGATCTTTCCACCTTTGGGCACTATCTTCAATTCTTTTTTTAGTGTCTTTTAGATAACATCATGCAAGTCATTCATGTATTTGGAAAGACTTATTCCAAGTTTTTTTTAGTATACTCTGAGTGATATTGTTCCCCTATATTTTTCTGTTTGTCATTTGTCTATAGGAAAGCCATAAATTTTTGTGTATTAATTTTTTTCCTGTTACATCAATGTAAGTAGTTATCAACTGTAGAAATGTCCCAGTGTGTTTTATGTATAACATCATACCACCTGCAAATTATGATACTTTGACTTCTTGTTTTCCTATTTGTTTCCCATTCATGCCTGCAGTTGTCTTATTGCTATAGTTAAGATTTCAAGTAGAGCATTAACAGGTATGGAGAGGACATTCTTGTCTTGTTCCTGAGTTTAGAGGAAATGGATTGAGCTTCTCTACATTTAGCTTTATGTTGGTTGTGGGCTTGCTACATATCACCTTCATTGTGTTGAGGTATGTCCCCTATCTCCTGGTCTCTCCAGGACTTTTATCATGAAGGGATGTTGGATTCCTCAAAGGTCTTTAATGACTCTACTCTGTTGACCCCATTGTTTGCGTCTTTCATTGTTTGTGTGGTGTATTTTGTTTATTAGTTTACATATATGTCGTTATGGGGTATTGGTCTATAATTTTCTTTCTTTTGGGAGTTTTTCTATGGTTTAGGTTTCAGAGTTGAATCCTGTCCTTGTGCCTTCTTTCCATGTTCATCAGCTCCAATAATTTCCTTAAGTATTTCAAATCTTTTTATTATTGTCTTTTGTAAAGCCTGAATCTCCTGGCCTGTATATTTTTCTAGTGATTTCATTGAGGCACCTGGTCACTTGTCCTCATTCTGCACATATGATTTCAAGGTCTGAAGTTTCTCATTTAAAGATAACATCTCATCCTTGGACACTACTTGAATAGTGTGCAGATTGCCATCCTAGAGAGAAACTCTATCTGCTAACTTATCATAAATTTTTAACAAATTTGATTGTCAAATTCAACAGTATTAATTCTTTCAAATAACTTCTTAGTACCCTTATATATAGATTCAATTTTGTCTGTCAAATTAATGTTATTATTTTTAATAGTATTAATTTTTAGGCAACTTTTGATTTTCGATGGTATTAATCCTGTCATCTAGCTGTTCATTATTAGAATGTAAAGACTGTATCATTCCTTAAAGTGCCATATTCTTTCTTAATGATAGCATATGGAAAAGAAAATTGAGTCCCAATACCCAATAAATTGAAATATCACCATAACCATTAAGCTTCGCATAATACAATCCACACTATTAACAAAAAAAAGTTTTTAAAAGTTTCATTATTAATGTAATCTTACATATTGATTTATTAATTGCCTGTTAAGTGATCTGGTAAACTGTAATCTTTATTGTCCAGCAGATGTCGTGGTTGCAAAGCTGCGACTAGAAGCAATGCAACCAGAGGTGATAGGAATGATCCTGGGCCACTTAGTTCCCAGCTTCTATAGTTTCCCGCCTTGATACTGGTTAAATACTGAGAAATATGCTTTGCTTGACAAATTAAAAGCAATTAAATCAATTCCATACACAGAGCAAGAAAACCAGAACTCACAGGCAGGGAGCAGGAACTGGAAGCTGCACAAGTCACCACGCTGCAAAGAACCATGCAAAGGAATGTGGCAATTCCACATGCAGTAAACTTTGCTGTGGCATGGGTTCTACAAAAGCTGCCTAGGTAAAAGCAGGCAGATGTGGGAGAATGCCTGGGCCATGGACCGGCTAGGCTGTTAGACAGTCCACCAGGTAGGCATGGAGTCCAAATCCATGTGGGCACCCAATGTGGAAGGACACCTAAAAGAAATCCCACAATAGCTCAGAATTGAGAAAGAGATGGTTATTTATTTAGGGGTAGACTCACAAATCAGATTCCTCTGGTTAAACAGAGGTCAGAAACCAAATCCTGAAGCTGGAAAAGAGGTCAGATGCATGTTCTATACCAGCATATATAGTTTAAGATGTCATGCCCCAGTGGGCTCGTAATCACTGGCTGTCAGACTTCCTACAGCAGTCCTTTTTTCATAGATTCCCAGTGGGGAAAAAAAAAACAGAGATGCAAACTCAGGCTAGTATCACATGGCTGCACTAAATGTCGATAAAGAAAACTATGGGAAGGCATGTATTTATTTGCCTATGCTTTGGATGGTACCAATAGATTTTGTAAAGATCATGGTTTCAAAGAGTAGCAGTAATTTTTAATGAAATTAATAGAAGCAGCTAACTATTAAAGATTGCCTCTTCTTGTTCTACCTAGTGTGCTTTGTAGAAAATCTCCACTTTGTTTAGAATTGAAGACATTGGGTGATAATGTAAATGATGGTGTAGAGAAGGTATATACGACTCAATACAATCTACTGAGTACAATCAGGCAAAAATAATTAAAATAGCATTGTGTTGAAAAGGAAATTTGCAAAATCTGGTTATTGTGTTATACTGTAAAACCCATATAAAGGACATATCTGTTTTATATTAATTATTAATTATTATATGGAATTTACTCTCCACTAGTAAGAATGATAACCAACAAAATTAATGTTTTGCATTGCTCCTTGTTGATCTTGCTATATGGAAAAGGGATTTGATAAATCATTACATAAACTATATACCTAGTCAGAATTAAAGAAAACGCTGCATTTTTTCATGTGTGCCTATTTTTCCGTTTTGGATATTTTTTGTGGGGGGGGGTGAGGTGGGTAGGGTGTTGAATCACGATATTTCTGTGTAACAGGTGTGGCTATGCTGGAACTTGATCTTTAGATTAGCCTGATTTCAAATTCTCAGAGATCTGCATGCCTCTGCCTCCCAAGTCTTGGGATTAAATGTGTTCTCCACTACTGCATGTGGTCATATTTTTATTTTCTTATTTTTTCAAAGCATTTCATTTTTTCAGAACAATCTTTTCTGATTTAGCATACCAAACCCAGTTCCCACTCCCTTTCCTCCTCCTACTTCCCCACCTCCCCTCCCCAATCTGCTCCTCAGAGTGTATAAGACTTCCCCATGGGAAGTCAACATAGTCTGTAGCTATATTTTTTATTATTAATTTTTTCTTTGTTTTTATTGCACTATATATTTTCTTTGCTTCCATCCCATCTTCCCCTCTACACTTCTACCTTCTCCCATGACCACCATGCTCCCAATTTACTTAGGGGATCTTGTCTTTTTCTCCTTCCTATTTAGATCCTTGTTTGTCTGTCTCAGGGTCGTCTTTGTTGTTTAAATTTTCTGGGATTGTGGATTGTAGGATGGTTTTTCTTTGCTTCATGTTTAAAAGCCACTTATGAGTGAGTGCATATTAAAACAAAAGATTTAGGTAAGTGCAGTAACGGTATCCTTTTTTGCTGGAAGATTAAGGAAATATCCTCTATTTTTCAATTTTATCTATTGATCTAATGAAATTGCAATAAATAATATCATATTAACAGAAAACTAACCTTTCAAAAGGGAGGGGTTGTACTACATTTCACTCTTTATGTGTCAAGTTTTTGCCTTGCCAGTTTACAAAATAACCTTGGTCATGCTGCTTTCCAAATAAGTTCAGAATTTCAAAAAAACAAACATTTAAAACAACAAAACCCTACAAAAACAATATCATAAAACAAAATCAGACTCAAAAAGGAAAAGAAAATAAACAAAAACTCCACAAAACTGTAACAAAATTAAAGCATAAACACACAAAATGTGGAGTCCATTATATGTTGGTCAGTTATTCTGGAAAGTGAGGCCTGTCCTGGATGGGTGTGCAGTGTCAGGCTATAAAAGAAAAGTGACTATCCTTGTCTGAGCTAGCGTAATTGACAATTCTTTTGTTAACTTTTATCATAGTGTCTGAAGTGTTCATTCATTGAATCAATACATTTTTAAAAAATATCAAAATAAGATGTAAAATAAAACAAAAACTATTGCATCAGAGTTGGGCAAGACAAACCAACAGTAGGAAAAGAGTCCAAGAGAGGGCATAGGAATCAGAGATCCACTCAATCACACACTCAGCAATCCCATAAAATCATTAAACTGGAGCCATGAGGTAAACTCTGCAGACCTGGTGCAGGCAGACCCTGCAGACCATGTCCATGCTGCTTTAGTCTCTGTGAGTTCATAAGAGCTTTGCTCCTGTTGACTCTGAGGGCCTTCTTCTCTTGGTGTCTTCCATACTGTCAGGCTCTTGCACAATTTGCCACCTCCTATTTTATAAAGTTCCCTGACCCCCAAGGACATGAATTTCATGGGTACATCCCCTTTATGGAAAAGTGGTTCAAAGTCTCTCACTCTCTATACAATGTCGGGCTGTGGGTCAGTGTATTTGCTCTTATGTACTGCAGAGGGAAGTTTCTCAGATAATATCAGAACAAGACACTGATCTATGAGTTTATCAAAACATCATTAGGAATAATTTTATTAATGTATTTTTGTTAAACCTGTATTATCATAAGTGTATTATAAACTGCAATATGAAAATGTATTGTTTATATATATATTATTAATGTATTTTAAGACCACCATTATTTCAGTTTTCAATAGATCTTTGGGTTATTGGTTTAGGGAGGGAAAAATGATCAAAATACATTTAAATTAAAAATTTTTAAATAATACAAAATATAAAAAGGAAAAATCTGTCTGTGTCTTTCTGACTGTATGTGTGTGTGTGTGTGAACATGTGTGTGTAAGCTCAACCTGCTGCTACAAGACAAAACAAGAAGTATATAGTGCTACACACCACTGTTACCTCGGGTCAGAATAACTGGAAAAACTAGAACTAAAGCTTTTAACCTGGAAATGGTTCATTCAGAGAAGGAAACTGAGACAGGGTGGTAAAATATTCCACTTAACTGAAGAACTTGTAGCCATAGTGATCTCCCCACTGGATGTGGAACTAAGGAAGAGCTCTAAACTGCTAAAGGGTCTGGCAGACCCCTTTCCTGCTCAGATCTACAAAATCCCTGATTAGTTAATGGTTCTCTCTCCATGACAAGTGACGTGGTCTTCAAAGAACTTCTTTCTCCTGCTGTTGGTCTGATGTGAGGTTTTAGCTGCTTCACTGCAGAAGCTGTGTAGTCAGAGAAAGCCATGGACAGCTGGTCCATGAGCTTCTTGCCTGATGGGGATAGGTCTGTGGGTGTGAAAAATGTGCAGGGGTGAGTGAGGGGTCAGAGGAACTTTGCACACAGAGACAATGCTTGAGCCACATTTCTGGAGTCAGACCAGCTCTGTGGAGATGGTGTCAGAGCAGATGGGAGTCCTTTTACTGTATTTTAATGAAACAATTTTCTTAAATAAACAGACATTCCTCTCTTCTACGAAGTGATCATGCAGTACAGCTTATTCTTTTAGGTTTCTTTACATAAATGCTTTAAAAAGTGTGGTTGTTCTGTTACGCTTTCTTTTGCGTCTATCTATGCATGTATTACTATTCACTCTCCATTCTTCCATTTTGCATAATATAATACCTTATGTGATTATAATAGTATAAATCTCCTATTGTAATTTGTATGCTTCTAATTTTCTAGTGGATTCTGCTTTTGTATTAATGACATTGGGAACATATTAGGCATTTTTTGGAAGAGAGATTGTTCAACAGTTCTAATAAACCTGAGCAAAGTTAATGCATTCATAGTGACAAAACAGATGGCTAGGAGATCAAATTTTGAATCACTTTATTTGATATTGATACATTTTGTATTTAGTGGAGTCATATACATATGTAGTTTGGAAATTTGTCTAGTGCGCCTCTACCATTAGTGCTATAGGCAAGAGCCCATTGCAGTACATGCACCATGAGAGGTGAGATACACGTTCCAGCCTCCCAGAGAATCTACAACGTGAGTGCTGGAAAACACTCATCAGCTGCTCACAGTGTGTGCACTCTGAGTGCTGGGTTACTTGTTGTGGTCACCCAGAACCCTCCAAAGAGGTCTGGGATATAGGTGTCAGCATATAGTACAATAACAATGAGTCCTGGGTACATCAGCATGTCCTTCCCACACAAGTGCTTCTGAGATACAGTCATCACCTTTCCACATTATATGCACAATCAAATATGTGTGACAGCCATGAGCCCACCACAGTATATGCACCATGAGCGGTGAGGTACATATCTCCCACAGTATGTACCATGAGAGCTGGGTTACAGCCATGTGCCCACAGCAGTACATATACCATGAATGTTGGGTAATATGGAATCCCATCCAAAAGTACATACACTATCAGTTCTGGGTTATAGTTATAAGCCTACCATTGTATATACACAATGGATGCCAGGTTATTGGCATGATCCACCCAGAGTGCATGCAGCTTGAGTTTGGAGTTCATTATGGAATAGTACATTCACAATGAGAACATGGTTGAGGACACAAGTCCACTACAGTATGTTCAATAAGAATGCTGGATTGATGGTTTGAGTCCTCATACAGTAGATCACCTTGAGTGATGCAATACAGCTGTCAAGTTCCCATTGTAAATGCACGATTAATGCTGAGTGTTAGCCATAAGAGCATTGCAGTACATGCTGGGATATATGTATGACCCTGTCACAGTACACACACCATGAGTGTTTGGAAACGTGTCAGCCCTCCACAGTACATGCACATTGAGTGTCGGGATACAACCACGAGCCCACGATAGTGCTTGTACCATGAAGGCTTGGATATAGGCATGAGACTCTTGCTGTACACACATGACTTGTGCTCAGTTACTGGTTTGAGTCTCACACATAACATTCACAGTGAGTGCTGGATTTTAAGCATGAGCTTCCCTTTAATGTGCTGGGATCATGGTTGTATCTAGCACTCATGGTTCATGTCCTGCTGGAAGCTCTTACTTAAAACTAAGAATTCAATGTTCATGAATTATTGTGGGCTTATGGGTGGAAACCAGCACTGAATGTGAATGTACTGTGGGAGACTTAGATGTGCCTCACAGTACTATGGTGCATGTGCTGTGGGAGGATCATGCCTAAACTCCAGCAATAATGTGAATGTACTGAGTGAGACTGGTTTATGTGTGGATGGAGACTCACAAAGCTAACCTATCACTCATGGGGCAGGTACTGTCAGAAGTTCATGTCTATATCCCACCACTCACTGTGAATGCACTGCCCCAAATGCAAACCAGTAGCCCAGCACTTCCCTTGCATGCACTGCAGGAGGTTGACACCACTGCAGCAGCACTCATGGTGCATATCCTGTGTGAGATTGACACTTGTATACCAGCAAGCATGGCGCATGCACGGCAAGATGCCTGTAACACTCTGAAAGAGTTCCAGCTTCCAGGCTGCTGACAGCACTGAAGAGGAAGTCCACAGTGTAGCACAAACTGAAACATTTTTATCCGAGGGCTTAGGAAATGTACACTCAGACCTATTCTGATGGATTCCTTCTTTACTCTCTCATGGTGCTTTCATGATGCCCTTTGTTACCTCCCCGCTTTCTCCATCTCTCATTCTAATTCTATCTTTACACTTGATGTTTCACTCCTGATTCTCTCATGCGTGATGTTATTCTTCTAGCCCATTTTGACACCTCTCATGTTGTTTTCCTCTGATGCTCCAAAGTTTCTTGTTCTTCACAGCTTAGATATCCAAAATATTTTTCAAGAACTATACCATCTGATTTGGCAAAAAAAAATCATCTGATGTCAGGATCAGGTCTGGAGCACCCTACACATTCTTTGTATTAAGGCATGGTCATGTTGCATGGTCATTAAAATGGGTCCTTGTCTTGCTTCATGCCATGCTGTGGTTCTGGACCCTTTGTGGTTAGGATTGTTCTAGGTCAAATGAGATGAGGGTGTGGCTCAAATGCCCTTGAATTTAAGCTTGCTCCAGATGCCTTGGTAATTAAGGATCTACCATGCTGCCAATGATGTCCTTGGTTCTTTGTATGGACTGAATGTTTCTGTGTCCCTTCTGTTTTACATGTGGTTCTAAGCTTTGAATTCTCAGATTAATGTTTTTAATTTAGAATACTTGTTAAAGCCAGAAAGCATGAAATGGATCCTTAGAGGAGAACAGGCCTTGAGGGAAGTGGGATGGCAGAAGAAATGCACTGTGGACGGGGGTAAGGAAATCTTGCAAGTGGAAAGGTTTAACCAGGGATGGAAGAAGTGTGGTGTTTGGGAAAGGGTTAACCAAAAGTATGCATGGAGGAAAAAAATCCTTTTGGACAAATATTACATTTTAAATTGATTAAATTTAGCTTGTTAAAGGGCATGATGCCAACCATATAATGTTAAGATTGATTTTGGGAAATCACATAGTAAAAGGTAAGAAAATGACCCAAAAATGATCCTCTGACCTCCATACATGGACCGTGGTTTGCCACCAAGCCTAATGAATGAAGCTGCATTTTTGGAAGCCTAAGTAAATCAACTGAATGAAGGAGCCCTGCATGCATGGATAACGTTCCTCCAAGAAGATTAAGTTTACTAAACAAAGACCCCAATACTATGGGATAGTTCCCTCTGAGCTGTGAAGTAAGGAGGGCTCCTGTCAAACATTACAAACTCTTGCCAATATCCTCATTTACACATGAGAATTAGATTGTAGGACTCTTCTGAACACACTACACCCTTGGGATATAGGACATTTAGAAGTCATGTTGTATCCATGCTGGCTAGGTTTCACAGTACTAGAACTTCTGTGCAAGCTACTGGATGAGGGAAGTTGGCAATGATTCCACCCATCTGTAGACCCTGCATGTGACAACTGGCCTGGCAAGATATTCTCTGTGTTGACTCTTATAGGAACAATGAAATTTGTGATTTGATTTTAGGTCTACCACACAGTAGGGATCTCTTGGCTGGTTCTGTAAGCTTGGTTAAGAGCCCAATGACTGAGGTCATGGTGATGCAATATGGAAATATGTCTTATTCTAGAGACTGGAGCATTTGCTTGACATCACAGCCAGAGTTCATAACATACCTTGAGGTCACTTAAGACACAAGGCTGCTCTCCTACTGTGTACTCAAATTGATTGTTTAGCTAACTTTTAAGAGAAAAATGTAACAATTACCACCACTTTCCTTGGTCTTCATAATAGCCACCTTTTACAAACTAAACTAATACTTAATTGTAATGTTAAATTATGTCTTCCTCTGTGCCCCTGATCCAGAACAATTCATGTATATCATTTGTATAAAAGAGCAAACATAGAGGTTGAAAACACTTCTAAATGAGTATCCACCAAAACACTCGGGCACAGCAGCCTTACTGGGCAATCATGGTATTTGTAATTTTTTTTCCTGTCTGGATGAGTTGGGTTCAATTGTGCTCATTACCTTAATCCCTTGTAAGACTCCATGAATGATTTCTGTAAAGGACCCCACTCCTTCCTCAGGTGATTCTTATGGGGAAATTCAATAAAAGAGAGAGCAAGAAAAGGGCAGACACACAAATTCACAAATAGGGACACATGTAGGGACAGACAGACATAGGGACAGACACAGACACACACACACACAAAACCAGACAAAAGGAAAGGCAGACTTCTTCAGAAAGGCACAGATTTGGAGGGAAGACAGGGAACATGGAGAAAATTCAAACCTGGAAATGACTCCCAGTGGACGTGCTTTTATTTCCTTACTGCCATACTGATGCAGTATTGGTGACTCTGAGTTAATCACTGATGTGGTGAATACACACAATAGGCCCTCTGTTGTTTTGTTAAAATTACATGGCATCAAGCTGGCTTCTACGTACTCTCTCTGACACCTATACATTCGAGCAACTGTGATTCCTAATGAGAGAGGCTTCTTTAGGAAGTGGGCTCTGCTGACTGCACAGACTCACACCTGGCCAAAGTTTAGAGAATACATAACTGTGCAGTTCTCAGACCTCAGCAGGACATCTGAACCACAACACACTGCAAGGCTCAGGGACAACTTTGGAAGTGAGAGGTAGAGGTTGAAGATTGTTTCTGTGAAATGGTGTCCAGGACACAATGATAATCATACACAGGAAGGGGCTCATAAGGCCCCACCCTCAGTGAGGGACTTTGCTCACTTAATATGTGCTGGGTGATGGAATGTCATAAAAAGCAAAGAGGGAATGCAGGTAAGTAGCCACAGTTTAGCTCTATGGATGTTAAGGCCAATAGAGTAGTTTGGGTGGTGTTTTGACTCCTGTGAGAGCAGTGTGAGAATGGAAACCTCAACATGACTGGTTTGTGCCTTGGAAAATCCACTAAAATTCATTGAACTCCAGTTTCCAAACTGCAATTGCAGGCCCAGATACCCAGAAATGGGCTCAACCTGGACTTTTGGAGGATTTCTGGAGGGTAGATAAATCCAACATTCCTTAAAAACTTGTCTTAGAACCTGAGTTATAGGCTCAATGTCCTTTATTTATGGCTAGAAACCAAATATGAGTGAGTACATCCCATGTTCCTCTTTTTGGGTCTGTCTTACCTCACTCAGGATAGTGTTTTCTATTTCCATCCATTTGCCTGCAAACTTCAAGAAGTCCTTGTTTTTTACTGCGGAGTAATACTCCAATATGTATATATTCCATACTTTCTTCATCCATTCTTCAATTGAAGGGCATCTAGGTTGTTTCCAGGTTCTGGCTATTACAAACAATGCTGCTATGAACATAGTAGAGCATATACTTTTGTTGTACGATAAGGCCTCTCTTGGGTATATTCCCAAGAGTGGTATTGCTGGGTCCAGGGGTAGGTTGATCCCGAATTTCCTGAGAAACCTCCACACTGCTTTCCAGAGTGGTTGCACAAGTTTGCATTCCCACCAGCAATGGATGAGTGTACCCCTTTCTCCACAACCTCTCCAGCAAGCTAAATAAGAAGGAGAACCCAAAGAAAAACATATAGGCATCCTCCTGAATATTAACCTTCATCAGGCGATGAAAGGAGACAGAGTCAGAGACAGAGACCCTCATTGGAGCACCGGACTGAAATCTCAAGGTCCAAATCAGGAGCAGAAGGAGAGAGAGCACGAGCAAGGAACTCAGGACCGCGAGAGGTACACCCACACAATAAGACAATGGGGATGTTCTATTGGGAACTCACCAAGGCCAGCTGGCCTGGGTCTGATAAAGCCTGGGATAAAACCGGTCTTGCTGAACATAGTGGACAAGGAGGACTACTGAGACCTCAAGAACAATGGCAATGGGTTTTTGTTCCTACTGCACCTATTGGCTTTGTGGGAGCCTAGGCAGTTTGGATGATCACCTTACTAGACCTGGATGGAGGTGGGTGGACCTTGGACTTACCACAGGGCAGGCAACCCTGACTGCTCTTTGGGCTTACAAGGGACGGGGGACTTGATTGGGGGAGGGGGAGGGAGGGGGGAGGCGGAGGTGGGGAAGAGACAGAAATCTTTAATTAAAATAAAAAGAAAAGAAAAAAAAACTTGTGAAGCTACTTCCTCTTCTCAAAGGGGTCATTTCTCTTATCACTGGTAGTAGGAAAATTTGACTACCTGTGTTGGCTATTACTATAAGAAAGTACAGACTAGCCTCCAGGCTCCTTCAGTAGCACCAGTACCCACTGTACATGTCGGAGTCCATGCTCGTGTTCTAGGTCTTCTACCCTGCTCCCCTACCCTAAACTCCCTCTAGTTCAGAAGCAACCCTATCCCAGCTTCACATTCTCTTTCTAAACCTATCTCTCTGTCTCCTCCTGTCTCTATGTTCCTCTCCCTCTCTTTGTGTCTCCTCTTCTGTCGCTCTCCATCTGCCTCTCTGCTCTGCTTCTGCTTCTATCATAGGCAGGTGCAGTTGACTATGTTCAGCCAACATTTATTTCTGCTCTGGGTGATTTGATATGCCGCTGTCTGTTCTATCTTTGATAGCTATAATAGAAGCTTTCTCATTAAACATGTCACCAAGAGGTCATGCCATCAGCTTGTACAATACAAAAACAGTTTAAAATATTTTCATAGTACATTTTAATGAAAAGCTACTAAAAACTTATATACAATATTCAATATATACTGTATCAATTTTCAGAGAAATATTTAACATTATAATTTCTAAATTTTTTCTGAAAGTAAGTACAGATTTTATTTTCTATTATTATTAAAATTTTTCACCTCCTCCCATTTTCTTCCCCCTCCCCTCATTCCCCCTTCTCCTCCCTCTCCAGTCCAAAGAGCAGTCAGGGTTCCCTGCCCTGTGGGAAGTCCAAGGTCCTCCCTCCTCCATCCAGGTCTAGGAAGGTGAGCATCCAAACAGACTAGGTTCCCACAAAGCCAGTGCATGCAGTAGAATCAAAACCCAGTGCCATTGTCCTTGGCTTCTCAGTCAGCCCTCCTTGTCAGCCATGTTCAGAGAGTCCGGTTTGATCACATGCTCCATCAGTCCCAGTCCAGCTGGACTTGGTGAGTTCCCATTAGATCAGCCCCACCGTCACAGTGGGTGGGTGTACCCCTCGCGGTCCTGACTTCCTTGTTCATGTTCTCTCTCCTCAGTGGTAAAAAACAATGACATCTTGAATTTTGCATGCAAATGGATGGAAACAGAACACATTATCCTGAGTGAGGTAACCCAGACCCAAAAAGATGAATATGGTATGTACGCATCCATTAGTGTATTCTAGCCATAAATGACATTGAACCTATACTTCGTGATCCTAGAGAAGCTAAATAGGAAGGTGAACCCAAAGAAAAACATATAGTTATCCTCCTGGATATAGGAATTAGACAAGACAGCCAGGCAAAAATTGGGAGCTTGGGGGTTGGGTGAGGTGGAGAGGGGGAGAGAGAAGTGAGAAGGGAAGGATGGGGAGAGCTTGGGGGAATGGGATGGTGGGGATGGAGGAAGAGTGGATATGGGAGCAGGGAAGTATATATCTTAATTTAGGGAGCCATTTTAGGGTTGGCAAGAGATTGGAATCTAGAGAGGTTCCCAGGTGTCCAAGGAGATGTCCCCAGCTTGTTCCTTGAGCAGCTGAGGAGAGGGCACCTGAACTGTCCCTATCTTATAGCCACACTGATAAATATCTTGCATATCACCATAGAACCTTCATCTGGCAATGGATGGAGATAGAGACAGAGACCCACATTGGAGCACTGGACTGAGTTCCCAAGGTCCAATTGAGGAAAATTTCTAAATTTTATAAAATACTTCTGACAGATTGTCACTTGAAAGCCAATGTAATAACATCATAATAACATCATTTTAAAAAGTGTCTTATATCTTTAATCTTTCAAAATAATGTACAACAGGTTAATAGTTTCTTTAGAATACCAAAAAGGAGGTGGACTAAGAAGGAACTAGATTACATATATATAAAAGAAGGAACCAGAAATACATTTTTTATATATTTTTATAGTATTCTTTCATCCCCTGCAGTACATTCTACATGCTTCCTCAAAAACACAGTTTTAAAATCATGCATTCTGAAAATATTGAGCTCATTTAAAAGACCAGGTATTTTAATTGTACATATATAAATATATAAACCCCCACACACATATGTCATGTTGATTTTTATATTCTAGCCCTAGCTGGGCCTCTTAGCCTCAACAATTTTCATTGGAATTTTTCATATTTGAATGTTGAAGGGTGCCAAGGAATCCATACATACCTATATTTGTATTCATAAAGATGTGGCAAACTCGGCATCTAATATTTGTCATCTTTTGTTACAAATGAACAACTCTACTCATTTTCTGGAAATCTCATGAAATTCATTCTAGGCAGAAATTGATTTCAATATTTTATCAGATGGCAGAATAATGAATTTATTGACGTCTTGGAAATACTTTTGTCCCTTTGCTCCTTTCAACTCTCCATTACAGCTCCTTAACCTCCTTAGAATTCCACACATCTAGGAGGCTTCTGATCAAGGACTAAGGGATAAAGTCCAAGTAGCAAAGTATTTTTGTTTATCTTTCAGAATTTATCAGTATGTTCCACTAGATAAAGTCTAATCCCTATTGAATTGTGTATCCCCTTGAGTTGTGTCATCTCTCTGGGGATACATGTACAGTACATGTTTAAATAGGTAAATGAAAATTTAGCAAGCTTTACATGTTCTGAAAGCATAATAAGGTCTGTAGAATCAGATAAGATTTAATGTTTTAATGCCTGGCCAGTAATTCAAGGAACAAACCACTATATGTAATTTATCTACAAAAGTGGTGAAAGATGGATGTTATGTCTCCCTCCCTGTTTTAATAACTCACTTAGTCCAACTGATAATGTCCACATGCACTTGGTTGTGGGGGATCCTACTGGAAGTCATACTCCTTAAGATAAATGAAACAAAAATGGGATGAGGACAAGTTAGGGGATGGGATGGAGGCAGAGGACAGGGATGGGGAAGATATGAGCAACATGGATGATCTGAATTACATACATTAAAATGTCAAAGAGTAAACTGAAAATATTCTTAAAACAATAAAATGAAAGAAAACTTCAGAAAATATTTCTGACAGATTGTCACTTGTTGACAGGAGCTCCTCATAGGTTGTTCAGCAGAAACTAAAAAGAAAAGCAAGAATTATCAGTAGTATCAAGAACATCATTGGTGGCATCGTCAAGATAAGCAGTAACAGAGGCATCACCAATAGAATCCTATGTAGTGTCATGTCACAATGAATATCATTGTATTTGAGAATGGTGAGAATGTAGAGTCTTGTTTCATTGGTTTTATTCTCAGAGGTTGTTTCTTTTGGGGTGTTTGTTTCCAAAACGATGCTGTCCACATAAGTCACAGTGTATGGACACAGAAAAATAAAAACTAATATCTAACAGTTACATTTCCCTGCTTAGCCATTCAGAAAATACAAGTTTCACATTCAGAGTGAAAATCATTTCCTCATTCCAGCATGGGAGGCAATTGTGTGCTTACCAACTGTACTTGATCAGTTTGGTTGGACTAAACTGATTTTGTTAATTTTATGTGATGCATTTTCAATATGACTAGAAAAGATAATCATTTTCACTAGTTTTAGATAATATCTAAAGAGTCCTATACAAAGTATGAAATTTATCATCATGCATATTAGAGCCAAAGAGAATTGGATTTCTCGCACAGAAATATTTATCTATTTAAAGCCATTGGTATGGTCTAACTTACCTTGTTAAGCTCCTTGTAACTTTGACTGTGCAGGATTTCTAAAATAGGTTCAATACCCACATCATCATCAAAGCCACCAACTGCAGCAACCACATTGACGATGTTAGGAGGAGCAAGAATGTGGTTGCGGCCCAAATTGAAAAAACCTTTGAGTGAGTATTTCCTGCATAGCTGGTGCGGTCAGCGGGACTTGAAGTAAGAACTCGCATACAAGCATTCTGAGGGTCCAACGCGTCACCTGGGATACAAACAAGAGCAGATTCCTGGTCAGTAGTGAAGCTAAGACACTGTGTTCTCTTCTAAGCAGGTATCAAGAACAGGATCAGAATGTTGCACAGGGTCCATGGTGTCACCACTGTGGCTACCAGGAGCAAGCTCAAAGATAGCATGTGTTCTCCCCCTTGCATGCCCAGTATAAGTACCTAGAGAAGGTGTGTGATCCATGCTGGTGTTGTTACCAGTAGTTTCCTCAGATGACTGAAGACTGTGACCTCTTTTACTAATGCTGGTGTTGTTAACAGTAGTTTCCTCAGATGACTGACGATTGTCAC
>JABTXL010006573.1:0-11861 GCA_025134845.1 Neodon shergylaensis
TCGGTAAGTTTCCAGGTATGTTGATCGCGGGCATAGACCCTCTTCTTTTTGCTGGTGCTTTTCTTCTTATGACGATCGTTGTGCTTCTGTGCTGTTTCTTTTTGAAAGAAAAGCACACAGATTTATTGAGAGAGGGGCGCGCAGCACTTTCAGATTATCAAGAGAGTATGTCGGAAGGATCACATACAGGAAGTCAGAAAGGTGCATGCAAACAAAAGATGAAAAAATTCAAAGAGGGTACCGAACAAAAAAAGGAAAATAGGAGAAAGGAGGAGAAGAAACGCTCGAGCAATGAAGATACTGTGCCTTCAGCACCACCGTTACACCCGGTGCTGGAAGAATTTGCTAATTTAGAGTTAACAGACTCCAAAAAGGAGGATGATTTGTCAGATCAGGATTGGGGAGATTTAGAAGAGGAAACTGCTCGGTATGAGTCCGAGGAGGAGGGGCCATACGGTTACGCAGGCTTAAGTGGGAAGTCTAAGGCGCCAGACCGCTCCCGTCTTAGTAGTCTGCCTCCGCCCTATGGCCCGCCCACCGGCGGTTGCCATTTCATTAACCGTCGGACTTGGTCGCGGTTGGCGGCAGCTTACCCTGTGTTCCAAGACCCAAACAACAATAATGCTAGATATTATGAACCAATTCCATACAAGCAGTTAAAAGATCTAGTAGAAGCAGCAAAAACGTACGGAGCCAATGCAGCCTACACTCAGACCCTGCTTCAAAGATTTACTGGACAGGCCATGACCCCCTCTGATTGGTGGGAGATTGCTCGAGCCTGCCTAAGCACAGGCCAATACTTGGATTACAGATCCATAGTGGTTGATGCAGCCCATGTACAAGCACGTATCAATGCACAACATCAGGGACGAGCACCCTGGAATGCTGATATGCTGCTAGGGCAGGGAAATTGGGCAGCCAACCAGACGGCCTATCCTTTAGAGGTGTATCAACAAATTAATGAGATCTATCTCAAGGCATGGAAAACCTTGCCAAAGAGAGGAGAGGTCAGCGGCAATTTAACTAAAATTGTTCAAGGGGCTAATGAGCCATTTTCTGACTTTGTGGCCCATATGATAGAGGCGGCTGGTAAGATTTTTGGGGATGCTGAAACATCCATGCGCCTTGTCCAGCAATTAGTGTATGAACAAGCCACAAGAGAATGTAGGAGAGCAATCACGCCATGGAAGAATAAAGGAATAGAAGCTTGGCTAAAGGCATGCAGAGAAATAGGAGGGCCGCTAACCAATGCGGGCCTAACGGCAGCTATGGTGGCGGCCATGAAAACAAATGGAGCAAAAGGAAAGGGCTGTTTTAACTGTGGGCAAATGGGTCACATAAAAAGACAGTGCCCGAGAACTAATAATGAGAATCGACCCCAAAATCGACAGCCAGGCACTTGCCCCAGATGCAAGAAAGGGAAACACTGGGCAAATGAGTGCCGATCAGTGAGAGACATAAATGGACAACCGATTCCCCCAAATTTGCAACAACAACAATCTCAGTCAAAAAACGGACTGCGGGGCCTGCGCCTCCAGGGCCCGAAAATATTTGGAGCAATGCAAGAGCCCAGCATGAGACCCCCCCAGACCATCCGGAGAGCAACCTCAGGCTCTGGAGGGCTGGACCTCCGTGATACCTCCGGACTGGTATTAACACCTAGCATGGGGACTCAAGCTGTAGAAACAGATTTTCAGGGGCCTTTAGATAAGGACTGTGTTGGATTGGTTTTAGGGCGTTCCTCCAGCACTATGAAAGGATTGTTTGTTTTGCCGGGGGTTATAGACCCAGACTACACAGGAGTTGTCAAGGTAATGTGCTGGTCACCACGAGGCATTGTCTCTATAGCCCCGGGAGATAGAATCGCCCAATTGCTTGTCTTACGATCAGCACATAATAATTTCCCAGCAGAGAACAAGGACAGAGGCAATCAAGGGTTCGGATCCACAGGGGTAGACTTGGCTTGCCTATCAGTGAATCTGGACCGTCGACCCATGGTAACATTAGAGATCGAGGGTGGACAGTTCTCAGGCCTGTTGGACACTGGTGCTGACCGTAGTATAATCAGGCGTCAGGATTGGCCGAAAAGATGGCCAACTCAACAGGCTTCACAGTCCCTTCAAGGGCTAGGATATCAGAACACACCTGATGTAAGTGCAAGATCACTAAGCTGGAGGATGGAAGAACAGTCTGGCACTTTTCAGCCCTTTGTGGTGGACCTACCCTTGAGCCTGTGGGGCAGAGATGTTCAACAACAGATGGGCCTAAAGTTGACAAATGAGTTTTCCAAAGGAAGTCAACAGATAATGAAAGATCAGGGCTATTTTCCAGGTAGGGGCTTGGGGAGTAGGTTGCAAGGTATTGCATCCCCCATAGAAGCCACAGGAAAAACAGATAGATCAGGACTGGGTTTTTCTTAGGGGCCACTGATGGACCGTTAAAGATCCCGTGGAAATCAAATACCGCTGTGTGGGTTCCCCAGTGGCCCCTTTCTCACGAAAAACTCCACGCAGCTGAAGAATTGGTGAAACAACAAGTGCAGTTAGAACACCTGGAACCTTCCACTTCCCCATGGAATACACCCATTTTTGTTATAAAAAAGAAATCAGGAAAATGGAGACTATTGCATGATCTTAGGGCTGTTAATGCACAAATGCATATCATGGGGGCAGTGCAACGGGGGCTCCCCCTGTTGTCTGCCATTCCGAAAGATTGGCCTATCATTGCCATAGACATTCAGGATTGTTTCTTTTCCATTCCTCTTCATGAGAAAGATAAGGAACGATTTGCTTTTACTCTTCCCTCTGTCAATCATGAACAGCCTGATCGGAGGTATCAATGGGTGACATTGCCACAGGGTATGGCCAACAGCCCGACCATGTGTCAGTTATTTGTGGACAAGGCATTACAGCCTATTAGGGCTAAGTTTCCTTCAGTACGGGTTCTACATTATATGGATGATATCCTGTTGGCAGCGGATAATGAAAAAGATTTGGATATCGCCTTTGTAGAAATGTTTGCTAGCCTTGAGAGATTCGGTTTAACCATCTCCCCAGAGAAAATTCAAAAGACCACCATTCAATTTTTAGGAACGGTCATTTCACCTCACGCTGTCAAACCTCAAAAGGTTTGTCTTCGCACACAACATCTAAATACTTTGAATGATTTCCAGCAATTGTTGGGAGATATCAATTGGGTTAGAGGATATTTACCCATTTCCAAAGGTGAACTGTCCCCGTTATATTCCATCCTGGAGGGGAATCCTGACTTAGCTTCTCCCAGAATTTTGACTCCAGCAGCACGAGCTTCCCTGGAAAAGGTTGAGAGGGCTATATCTCAAGCTCAGGTTCTGCGTTTTGATCCGCATAAGCCTTTGCTTCTATGCATATTAAAAACTGAAGGATTCCCAACAGGAGTATTGTGGCAAACGGGTCCTCTATGGTGGCTCCATGGTAACACCCTGGGAGCTAGGACGATACAATACTACCCTGATTTAGTTGCCAGACAAGCATTACTGGGCATTAAATTTTGCTTGACCCACTTTGGCAAAGCACCTGACAAGTTGATCGCTCCTTATACTAAGGAGCAGGTTGAGATATTGGCTGGTTCTGTAGATTTTTGGGCTGTTTTGATGGCCTCCTTTTCAGGAATCATAGATAATCACTATCCTCAGGACAGACTGCTACAATTTGTGCAACGCAATACTGTGTATTTCCCTAAAGTGACCTCTGATAAACCTTTGGCTGGAGCTTTGACCGTCTTTACAGACGGATCCAAGACAGGAGTTGGCGCCTTTGCTATACAGGGTAAGCTCCCAGTGCGATGTTATTTTGCCCCCAATGTACCACAAGTGGTGGAATGTTATGTGGTGCTTGAAGTGTTCCGACGCTTCAAAGAGCCTTTCAATTTAATTTCAGATTCAGTCTATGTGGTGAACGCAGTCCGACATCTTGAGTTAGCTGCTAATATTAAGTTAGCTAGCACTGTGGCGCCCATATTGACACAGATTCAAGAGCTTATCTTAGCTCGAAAACAACCATTTTATATAAGCCATATCAGGGCGCATACTATGCTCCCTGGACCTATGGCAGCCATGAATGATATAGTTGACTGTGCTACCCGCATGGCTGCCATGACAATCCTCTGCCCTTTAGAGGAAGCACAGGAATTTCACAAGCTTTACCATGTATCCGCTAACACCTTGAGACGTCGTTTTCATATCACAAGAGAAGAAGCACGACGTATAGTCAAAACTTGTGCTAATTGTGTGACCTTCTTCCACCCACCGCGCATGACAGTGAATCCCAGAGGATTAAAACCCCTGGCCTTATGGCAAATGGATGTTACTCATATATCAGAGTTAGGGAAGTTAAAATATGTTCATGTGTCTCTTGACACCTATTCCGGGATTGTACATGTCACACCCATGAGTGGAGAAAAAACCACTCATGTAAAAACACACTGCCTGGAAGCCTGGGCGGCATGGGGTAAACCTTTTGCTCTAAAAACAGACAATGGCCCAGCTTATACTTCCACCGGGTTTAAAAAATTTTGCGCCCAGATGCAAGTCGCACACAAAACTGGCCTGCCTTACAATCCTCAGGGACAAGGCATGGTGGAACGCGTACATCGAACCATCAAGGAACTACTTCAAAAACAAAAAGGGGGAATAGCCGCTGGAGCTTCCCCAAGGGATCGTATAGCCCTAGCCCTTTATACCATTAATTTTTTGTCGATGGATGCCCATGCTCGTACGGCAGCGGATCAACACGTAGCCTCTAAGCCACAGAAGGAGTCTAGGGTGATGTGGAAAGATGTGATCGATAACACATGGTACGGACCGGATCCTGTATTGCAGAGATCCAGGGGAGCTATTTGTGTTTTTCCACAGAACCGCCCTGACCCAGTGTGGATCCCAACAAGATTGGTGAGAGACGTCCCAACGTCGGATCCGCCAAAAGAAAATGAAGAGCCGGATGATCCTGATGATCCTGTGGATGACCCACACAGGAATACTGACACCTGTGCAGGCGTATGAATACTTTTGGGCCTTTTCCAGGACCTGGCCTGTACCAATCCCTGTTCATAATGAGTTTGAGACTTTGCCTTTGTTTTATACGCCTTTTGTTCGCTAGAGATACCTTAATTTTACCCTTTTTAATGTCTCTACCTCCTATAATAGCACAAGTAAGAAATATAGTTTTTTGTCTAATTCTACCCTACAGAATGGGACATCTGATTATCAACTTTTTCTTATTTTAAAAAGTGGGTTGGAGTTGGCATTTTGGTGTTTTGATTTTTGCAGGATTGCTGTTGGGTCTGTTTCTCATCTGCAGGATGTTGCGTGTCCGCAAAGTGGAGAAGGTTGCCTTGATCCGTGCTTTTGCGGCACTTGAAGCAGGACAGTCCCCACAAGCTTGGATCAGCATTTTGGAGCAAATTTAATCACTGCCCTTGCACCTGGAGGCTGTATGTAGGCCATTGCACCCAGAGGGAGTGGTGACGGCTTGCTAACCCCGTAGTGTGACTTGCAGCTAAGACTACACAGGTGTGATCCAGCCTGGAACACACGGCACTATGCATATAGGTTGCTCATGTTTATTTTTCATTCCTATCCCTGTGCAAAGGTGAGCATATTTTTAGCAGGGTAGTGTCCTCTGTGTTTGGTCCTCTACTTCCTATAAAAACAAAAAGGGGGAATTGTGGGGAGCCAGGCTTGGCCTCCCCCACACGCCCCGATGAATAGCAAACGCCATTACAAGATGGCGTTTGAGGACTTGGTAAAAAAAGTCCTTTGTGGCGGGCTTCCTGCATTATTCTGCCCAGCAACAGTCAGGCACCAATCCCGTTGCGCCCCGTACATGAGCAGATGGTTACGCCCACAGCTACGGTTTATAAGCCGTTCCTCTCCCTGCCTCGCCCCCCCCCCCCGCTTCCAGCTCTCCCTCAACCAAGATGTGCTTCAATAAAGTGTGATCAGAGAAGGATCCTCGTGTCGGTGGTCTTCTTCCTTGCTGGTCAGGGGCTCACCACAGCTGGTGCCGAAACCCGGGACTTCAACGCGGCTTCAGGACGACACCAGCGGGGGGCCGAAGAGGATTCAGAACTCTACACATGAAGCGGATACCGTCGGTAAGTTTCCAGGTATGTTGATCGCGGGCATAGACCCTCTTCTTTTTGCTGGTGCTTTTCTTCTTATGACGATCGTTGTGCTTCTGTGCTGTTTCTTTTTGAAAGAAAAGCACACAGATTTATTGAGAGAGGGGCGCGCAGCACTTTCAGATTATCAAGAGAGTATGTCGGAAGGATCACATACAGGAAGTCAGAAAGGTGCATGCAAACAAAAGATGAAAAAATTCAAAGAGGGTACCGAACAAAAAAAGGAAAATAGGAGAAAGGAGGAGAAGAAACGCTCGAGCAATGAAGATACTGTGCCTTCAGCACCACCGTTACACCCGGTGCTGGAAGAATTTGCTAATTTAGAGTTAACAGACTCCAAAAAGGAGGATGATTTGTCAGATCAGGATTGGGGAGATTTAGAAGAGGAAACTGCTCGGTATGAGTCCGAGGAGGAGGGGCCATACGGTTACGCAGGCTTAAGTGGGAAGTCTAAGGCGCCAGACCGCTCCCGTCTTAGTAGTCTGCCTCCGCCCTATGGCCCGCCCACCGGCGGTTGCCATTTCATTAACCGTCGGACTTGGTCGCGGTTGGCGGCAGCTTACCCTGTGTTCCAAGACCCAAACAACAATAATGCTAGATATTATGAACCAATTCCATACAAGCAGTTAAAAGATCTAGTAGAAGCAGCAAAAACGTACGGAGCCAATGCAGCCTACACTCAGACCCTGCTTCAAAGATTTACTGGACAGGCCATGACCCCCTCTGATTGGTGGGAGATTGCTCGAGCCTGCCTAAGCACAGGCCAATACTTGGATTACAGATCCATAGTGGTTGATGCAGCCCATGTACAAGCACGTATCAATGCACAACATCAGGGACGAGCACCCTGGAATGCTGATATGCTGCTAGGGCAGGGAAATTGGGCAGCCAACCAGACGGCCTATCCTTTAGAGGTGTATCAACAAATTAATGAGATCTATCTCAAGGCATGGAAAACCTTGCCAAAGAGAGGAGAGGTCAGCGGCAATTTAACTAAAATTGTTCAAGGGGCTAATGAGCCATTTTCTGACTTTGTGGCCCATATGATAGAGGCGGCTGGTAAGATTTTTGGGGATGCTGAAACATCCATGCGCCTTGTCCAGCAATTAGTGTATGAACAAGCCACAAGAGAATGTAGGAGAGCAATCACGCCATGGAAGAATAAAGGAATAGAAGCTTGGCTAAAGGCATGCAGAGAAATAGGAGGGCCGCTAACCAATGCGGGCCTAACGGCAGCTATGGTGGCGGCCATGAAAACAAATGGAGCAAAAGGAAAGGGCTGTTTTAACTGTGGGCAAATGGGTCACATAAAAAGACAGTGCCCGAGAACTAATAATGAGAATCGACCCCAAAATCGACAGCCAGGCACTTGCCCCAGATGCAAGAAAGGGAAACACTGGGCAAATGAGTGCCGATCAGTGAGAGACATAAATGGACAACCGATTCCCCCAAATTTGCAACAACAACAATCTCAGTCAAAAAACGGACTGCGGGGCCTGCGCCTCCAGGGCCCGAAAATATTTGGAGCAATGCAAGAGCCCAGCATGAGACCCCCCCAGACCATCCGGAGAGCAACCTCAGGCTCTGGAGGGCTGGACCTCCGTGATACCTCCGGACTGGTATTAACACCTAGCATGGGGACTCAAGCTGTAGAAACAGATTTTCAGGGGCCTTTAGATAAGGACTGTGTTGGATTGGTTTTAGGGCGTTCCTCCAGCACTATGAAAGGATTGTTTGTTTTGCCGGGGGTTATAGACCCAGACTACACAGGAGTTGTCAAGGTAATGTGCTGGTCACCACGAGGCATTGTCTCTATAGCCCCGGGAGATAGAATCGCCCAATTGCTTGTCTTACGATCAGCACATAATAATTTCCCAGCAGAGAACAAGGACAGAGGCAATCAAGGGTTCGGATCCACAGGGGTAGACTTGGCTTGCCTATCAGTGAATCTGGACCGTCGACCCATGGTAACATTAGAGATCGAGGGTGGACAGTTCTCAGGCCTGTTGGACACTGGTGCTGACCGTAGTATAATCAGGCGTCAGGATTGGCCGAAAAGATGGCCAACTCAACAGGCTTCACAGTCCCTTCAAGGGCTAGGATATCAGAACACACCTGATGTAAGTGCAAGATCACTAAGCTGGAGGATGGAAGAACAGTCTGGCACTTTTCAGCCCTTTGTGGTGGACCTACCCTTGAGCCTGTGGGGCAGAGATGTTCAACAACAGATGGGCCTAAAGTTGACAAATGAGTTTTCCAAAGGAAGTCAACAGATAATGAAAGATCAGGGCTATTTTCCAGGTAGGGGCTTGGGGAGTAGGTTGCAAGGTATTGCATCCCCCATAGAAGCCACAGGAAAAACAGATAGATCAGGACTGGGTTTTTCTTAGGGGCCACTGATGGACCGTTAAAGATCCCGTGGAAATCAAATACCGCTGTGTGGGTTCCCCAGTGGCCCCTTTCTCACGAAAAACTCCACGCAGCTGAAGAATTGGTGAAACAACAAGTGCAGTTAGAACACCTGGAACCTTCCACTTCCCCATGGAATACACCCATTTTTGTTATAAAAAAGAAATCAGGAAAATGGAGACTATTGCATGATCTTAGGGCTGTTAATGCACAAATGCATATCATGGGGGCAGTGCAACGGGGGCTCCCCCTGTTGTCTGCCATTCCGAAAGATTGGCCTATCATTGCCATAGACATTCAGGATTGTTTCTTTTCCATTCCTCTTCATGAGAAAGATAAGGAACGATTTGCTTTTACTCTTCCCTCTGTCAATCATGAACAGCCTGATCGGAGGTATCAATGGGTGACATTGCCACAGGGTATGGCCAACAGCCCGACCATGTGTCAGTTATTTGTGGACAAGGCATTACAGCCTATTAGGGCTAAGTTTCCTTCAGTACGGGTTCTACATTATATGGATGATATCCTGTTGGCAGCGGATAATGAAAAAGATTTGGATATCGCCTTTGTAGAAATGTTTGCTAGCCTTGAGAGATTCGGTTTAACCATCTCCCCAGAGAAAATTCAAAAGACCACCATTCAATTTTTAGGAACGGTCATTTCACCTCACGCTGTCAAACCTCAAAAGGTTTGTCTTCGCACACAACATCTAAATACTTTGAATGATTTCCAGCAATTGTTGGGAGATATCAATTGGGTTAGAGGATATTTACCCATTTCCAAAGGTGAACTGTCCCCGTTATATTCCATCCTGGAGGGGAATCCTGACTTAGCTTCTCCCAGAATTTTGACTCCAGCAGCACGAGCTTCCCTGGAAAAGGTTGAGAGGGCTATATCTCAAGCTCAGGTTCTGCGTTTTGATCCGCATAAGCCTTTGCTTCTATGCATATTAAAAACTGAAGGATTCCCAACAGGAGTATTGTGGCAAACGGGTCCTCTATGGTGGCTCCATGGTAACACCCTGGGAGCTAGGACGATACAATACTACCCTGATTTAGTTGCCAGACAAGCATTACTGGGCATTAAATTTTGCTTGACCCACTTTGGCAAAGCACCTGACAAGTTGATCGCTCCTTATACTAAGGAGCAGGTTGAGATATTGGCTGGTTCTGTAGATTTTTGGGCTGTTTTGATGGCCTCCTTTTCAGGAATCATAGATAATCACTATCCTCAGGACAGACTGCTACAATTTGTGCAACGCAATACTGTGTATTTCCCTAAAGTGACCTCTGATAAACCTTTGGCTGGAGCTTTGACCGTCTTTACAGACGGATCCAAGACAGGAGTTGGCGCCTTTGCTATACAGGGTAAGCTCCCAGTGCGATGTTATTTTGCCCCCAATGTACCACAAGTGGTGGAATGTTATGTGGTGCTTGAAGTGTTCCGACGCTTCAAAGAGCCTTTCAATTTAATTTCAGATTCAGTCTATGTGGTGAACGCAGTCCGACATCTTGAGTTAGCTGCTAATATTAAGTTAGCTAGCACTGTGGCGCCCATATTGACACAGATTCAAGAGCTTATCTTAGCTCGAAAACAACCATTTTATATAAGCCATATCAGGGCGCATACTATGCTCCCTGGACCTATGGCAGCCATGAATGATATAGTTGACTGTGCTACCCGCATGGCTGCCATGACAATCCTCTGCCCTTTAGAGGAAGCACAGGAATTTCACAAGCTTTACCATGTATCCGCTAACACCTTGAGACGTCGTTTTCATATCACAAGAGAAGAAGCACGACGTATAGTCAAAACTTGTGCTAATTGTGTGACCTTCTTCCACCCACCGCGCATGACAGTGAATCCCAGAGGATTAAAACCCCTGGCCTTATGGCAAATGGATGTTACTCATATATCAGAGTTAGGGAAGTTAAAATATGTTCATGTGTCTCTTGACACCTATTCCGGGATTGTACATGTCACACCCATGAGTGGAGAAAAAACCACTCATGTAAAAACACACTGCCTGGAAGCCTGGGCGGCATGGGGTAAACCTTTTGCTCTAAAAACAGACAATGGCCCAGCTTATACTTCCACCGGGTTTAAAAAATTTTGCGCCCAGATGCAAGTCGCACACAAAACTGGCCTGCCTTACAATCCTCAGGGACAAGGCATGGTGGAACGCGTACATCGAACCATCAAGGAACTACTTCAAAAACAAAAAGGGGGAATAGCCGCTGGAGCTTCCCCAAGGGATCGTATAGCCCTAGCCCTTTATACCATTAATTTTTTGTCGATGGATGCCCATGCTCGTACGGCAGCGGATCAACACGTAGCCTCTAAGCCACAGAAGGAGTCTAGGGTGATGTGGAAAGATGTGATCGATAACACATGGTACGGACCGGATCCTGTATTGCAGAGATCCAGGGGAGCTATTTGTGTTTTTCCACAGAACCGCCCTGACCCAGTGTGGATCCCAACAAGATTGGTGAGAGACGTCCCAACGTCGGATCCGCCAAAAGAAAATGAAGAGCCGGATGATCCTGATGATCCTGTGGATGACCCACACAGGAATACTGACACCTGTGCAGGCGTATGAATACTTTTGGGCCTTTTCCAGGACCTGGCCTGTACCAATCCCTGTTCATAATGAGTTTGAGACTTTGCCTTTGTTTTATACGCCTTTTGTTCGCTAGAGATACCTTAATTTTACCCTTTTTAATGTCTCTACCTCCTATAATAGCACAAGTAAGAAATATAGTTTTTTGTCTAATTCTACCCTACAGAATGGGACATCTGATTATCAACTTTTTCTTATTTTAAAAAGTGGGTTGGAGTTGGCATTTTGGTGTTTTGATTTTTGCAGGATTGCTGTTGGGTCTGTTTCTCATCTGCAGGATGTTGCGTGTCCGCAAAGTGGAGAAGGTTGCCTTGATCCGTGCTTTTGCGGCACTTGAAGCAGGACAGTCCCCACAAGCTTGGATCAGCATTTTGGAGCAAATTTAATCACTGCCCTTGCACCTGGAGGCTGTATGTAGGCCATTGCACCCAGAGGGAGTGGTGACGGCTTGCTAACCCCGTAGTGTGACTTGCAGCTAAGACTACACAGGTGTGATCCAGCCTGGAACACACGGCACTATGCATATAGGTTGCTCATGTTTATTTTTCATTCCTATCCCTGTGCAAAGGTGAGCATATTTTTAGCAGGGTAGTGTCCTCTGTGTTTGGTCCTCTACTTCCTATAAAAACAAAAAGGGGGAATTGTGGGGAGCCAGGCTTGGCCTCCCCCACAC
>JABTXL010006589.1:0-18758 GCA_025134845.1 Neodon shergylaensis
TTAATCGGGACACTGAATCTGAGGCTACTCATTTCAGAGGCTGCGCGGAGTCCTCCCGGACGCCAGAGGCGCAAGCGGCCGCGGTTCCCGGCGGAGCAGGTGTCCTAGCGGTCTTTCTTGGGGGCGTGACGCAGGGCCCCGGCGCGCCTGCGCGGAGCGGCGCCTGGGCGGGGTCAGCGGCGCCTGGGCGGGGCCTGGGCTTGTCAGCCGAGCGGGGAGGAAGGAGCCGGCTGCGTGCGGTGTGAGGGGCGGGACCGGGCGGGCTGCGGAGGGTAGGCACGCGGAGGCCGGGCCATGCGTGCGGGCCGGTGTGTCGTGGAGCTGCTGCTGCTGCTGCTGCTGAGCAGCGCGGGGCGGGCGGGCGGCTCCGAGGACATCGTGGTCGGCTGCGGGGGCTTCGTGAAGTCGGACGTGGAGATCAACTACTCGCTCATCGAGGTGAGCCGCGCCGCGCGTGGCCGGGGGCGGGCTGTGCGACCTCGGGCCAGGCTCTCTGCGGCTCCACACCCTTCCCTAGCAGCGCCGAGGGCCGGGCGGAGGGTGGAGAGGGCCTTCTAGACCCTGGCTCCCCCAGACCGAGACTCCTGAACTCAGATCTGCCCAACCCATATTGCAGAACCTGGAAACCACACGTGTCACTCTCCATACTTGCAAACCCCGAGGTTCGGACCCATGGTTCCTCCATCCTTCCTGGGGTGCCTTTAAAGAGATCGATCCCCATCGCTAAGTTCGGACGTGGAGCAGTATAGCTACCTCTGGGGCTGTGAAGCCGCCGCTCTGTCCCCACTACTCCTTTGCTTTTCCAAGTGCAGAGTTTCCAGCCACCCTGCATAGTCGCTGCAATTCCGCTAGAGATTTGTGAAGCAGTTTCTGCCCGAGTCGAAAGTTCCGTGAAATGATTATCAGCCCAGTGGGATTCTGACCCAGAAAGCCCGTGAGAAGAAGGGGGATGGGACTGGAGAGAGCTCTGGGCCTGGTTTTCCCAAGGAGGCTGGTAGCCAGAGAAGGGGGTGGGGCAGGAGGTAGACAGGGGCCCAGTAGGAGAAATGTGGGGGTGCCAAAGAGAAGGATATCCGAGGCTCCTTTGAGCTGCTCCAAATGCTGGCAGTGGCCTCCTTTAGCATGTCCCTTAGGACTGGGGGAAAAGGTGAGGAGAAGGCGTCCCCACCCTGATTTCCCTTTGCCCTTTCTCCAAACCCCAGTCTGTACGTGTAAGATGGCGTTAGATGGGGTAGAACCTAGAAGCGTGGTTTCCTAAGGCAGAGAATCAGCTGTTATCTTCCAGACTTTCTGTGTGGTTGGCTGACTTATATTTTATAATTTTTTTGAGACAAGGTTCTTATGTAGCCCAAGCTGGCCTCAAGCTCAGTATACCCAAGGCTGGCTTTGAACTCTGGACTCTCTTGCCTCCAAAGGACTGGATAACAGGGGTATGCCCTGGGTCCTTCTACACAGGACTCCTGGGAATTGCTGGGGACATGTTACTAGGTACAAGTGCCACCTCCTGGTTTTGCAGCGTTGGGTGTCTCAGAAACTGCCTTGGAAGGGCTTTTCAACTTGAGCTTCCTTCAGCTTTGGGAGGAGGGAGAGGGCAGTTGGGTGCTCTCACCCCATGCACTAACAGGGATTAAGAGAGCAGAAAGTGGATTTTGTGGCCCATTGTGAACTGTGTTTCTCGAGCCCCAGGGTTCCTTGTCCACATGTCTGGAGCAACCCATCCTTTTGTAATCGCTGCTTACGACATCAGACATTTCATGTATGTAATCCCCACTTAGAGATATGTTGCCCTTTTCTGATGTGTACTTTACAGAAGATGTACTATATGGGCCAGAGAGTGAAGTATGGCAGCCATACTTCTGATTTTGAATGAATAGGCTTCCAAACTACATAGCAAGCCAGAGTAAAAACATAACTAGAAACCGGCAGATGCACAGACAACAATGCATCATCCATCATTAAACTGAGCTCGCAGCATCCAGCAGAAATTGAGGAAGTCACCCGGAGTCCTCAGTGTAGTGAAAGAACATTACACCATATTAGAGATGACGCCATCAAATCAGGTGCTTACAGCGTCCATTAGAAATGGACTGGGGAAGTTGAGGCACCAGCTGGAGTCCTGTCTGAGTTTCCCACAGCCCAGTCTGTGGCTTCCCCAGGCACTTTTCTATCATAGATGGACAGTAGTGACATCTGTTGGGAATGGCTCACCCTCCAGCGGTGCTGCTCTCTTCCCTCCCTGCCACAGTGATGGGGCCAGTCCTTGGAAGACACTTTTAGACAGACATGTTTAGGTCTGAAATGGAGACGGGAAACACTGCTCCAGAGCCAGCTTCTCAGTGAGTTCAAACTGCATGTGACAGTTTGCCCATACAGTGTATTTTATAACATGTAAGTAATCTAGGTAATCAGTCTTCCCTCCTCCTTCCCTTTCTCTTTTGAGACTTGCCCAGGCAGTCTGGAGCTTCTGATCCTCCTGCCCTCGCCTCTCAGATGCTGGGCCTGCAGGGGTTGTACAACCATACCTGGCTGCCATTTCAGCCTTCTTCCCTGTTTCTGCTCGAGGTGCCTTGAGGTTCATGCACTGAAGGCTTGTCTCAGGGGGGAATCTCAGTGCAGAGAACGTCTGTCCTTCAGCAGTAGTCTGTGCAGCTAAAAAGAAGAATCACAGGGGCCGGAGAGATGGCTCGGTGGTTAGAAGTACTTGCTGGTCTTGCGGAAGACCAGCGTCAGTTTTTAGCATTCACACCATTGTCTGCAACTATCTGTGACTCCAGTCCCAGGGGATCTGACACCCTCTCAGGCCTCTGGGTATCAGGTACCCACAGACATCTATGCAAAACACTCATGCATAAAAATAAATACATCTGTAAAAAATTATAGGTTCTAGTGGTTTAACAGTCAGAATTCACATCAAAACAGGGTTCTTGGACTTGGGGTGGAAGCTTCAGTCGCATGAGACCTGAGTTCCATCCCCAGAACCCTTGTGATTTAAAAAAAAAAAAGTCAGCCTAGTCTGCTTGGTGAGTTCCAGGCCTTTGAGAGACCCTGCCTGAACAACAAGGTGGGTAGTTCCTAAAGAGTGGCAGCTGAAGTTATCTTTTGGCTTATACACACACACACACACACACACACACTCACACTCTGTTTCTCCTGATAAGCAGCTGAAGTTATCTTTTGGCTTACACACACACACACACACACACACACACACACACACACACACACTCACACTCTGTTTCTCCTGATAAGCAGCTGAAGTTATCTTTTGGCTTACACACACACACACACACACACACACACACACACACTCTGTTTCTCCTGATTAGCAGCCGTCTTCAGTCACAGGACATGACTTGGGTCAGCAGCAGCTGGTGACTCCCCTGGGTGCTGCCTCCTGGTCCTCCAGGCCAGTGCATATGCAGTGCATGCATCTGAATTTCTTTATGGCCTGGAACAAATTCGTTTTTACCCTTGACTGAATAACTGGACTCCACAGTCAGTAAGTCGTTGTCTGGGCTCTGTGGATCCTGCCCATGAGCACTACGGGCCATGCCCTACTTCACACTGCCCCTTCCAAAGTGTGCCCTGGGGCCTGACTGCTTATATGTTTCCTAGGACTCCACTGGATCATGCCTGTATTTTTGCTACAGAATACTGTTTTTTTTTTTTAAAGTGTGTTTATTTGTGTCTGTATGTGGTTATGTGCACATGAGCTCAGTGCCCTAGAGGGCGGAGGAGGGCATTGGATCCTAGAGCTGGGGATGAACTCTGCAAGAGCTGCAAGTGCTCTGAGCAGTTCTCCAGCCCCAACATTCATATTTTAGAGGTCAGGCTGATGCCATCTGACCCAAATGTGTTTTTACAGATTGGGACACAGGTTCAGAGTCATTGAGCCATGCAGGCCGGCCGAGGGATTTGCCTCTAACCCTCTGGTGCGTCTCTGCCTGATGGTGTCCAGTGGCTTTCCTTCAGAGAGTGTTAAATAGAACACTCTTCTTTTTGAGTGTGTACCCCGTGCCTGCTGCTTGCCACACCACTGTGAGTAAGCGTGGGTATCCTGAAGCAAGGTGTCTCTGTTTTTACTGTGAGGAAGCTTCGCCTCTGGAGGTGCCATGACTTTGTTAAGGACACCCAGTGTAGGGAGACCCTGATATGGCTTTGCACCTTGCAGCTTAGAGGTTTGTGTCCACAGAGGTTTAGGGTGCAGCAGTTGTAGCCACGCCTTAAGGAGGGCGAATGCATTGGATGTCTCTCACATCAGTCTTTGTCCTGGTGGTGGCGGTGGAGGGCTTTAAGTGAATACTTCTCTAAGCATCTAGAATCATTTGGGGCGCTAATAGTTCGGCCCCCAGTGCTTACCCTAGACCATCTTGTTAAAGCCTTGGGGGCAGCCCAGGAATCTGCCTCTTGACTTGCCTTTCTGTCTGAACAGCAGTGCTGGAGTAGAACTGAGGGCCAGGCAATCATGGATTTAAACACATTATTGTGTGTGTCCATGCGTACTGTGTGAGGTCAAAGGACCTTGTGGAATCGGTTCCCTCCTCAGCCTTGATGTGGGGTCCTGGACTTGATCAGGTCTCCAGGCTTGTGCAGTAGGTGCCTTAGCCTGTTGAATTCCTGCTGGCCTGGGAACCTGGATTTTCACAAGTGCCTTGCTAATAACAAAATCAGAAAGTTTTAAGCTCGGAAATTTACATAAATAAAAGTTACTACAGCTACTTAAGCAAACTTTTCGGTTTTTCAGCATTGAAAAACAAGACTTTGGGGATAGGCTGAAAAGAAACATAAATAGCATTATTTTGGGTGCCCTCTCCCTCTGTCCCCAAAGCTGTTGTAGCAGCTAGCTGAGCTAACATTGGCCGACAAGACTGCATGCAGGCATCACATGCTAACTGGTTCTCTAAGACACTTGGTCTTTAGTTTTCTTTCCTTGCTTTCCAGATAAAGTTGTACACTAAGCATGGGACTTTGAAATACCAGACAGACTGTGCTCCTAACAATGGCTACTTTATGATCCCCTTGTATGATAAGGTAAGAGGAAGAGGGACTTCAGTCTTCATCCAGTGACTCTTATAAAAGGAAGTAATCAATTAGCATTCCCAAATGACTGGTGATGGGAGCTGGCCTCCCCGCGTGCAGACACTTGTATTGTAATGAGCAGTGGGATGCAGATTTCCCACAGCTGAGTGGATACAGTGGGGCACATATGGCAATATCTCCAGACATTCTAGCCCCCACAGCCTCACGGGATGCTGCAGGCACCTTAGCGGCGGGAGGAGTAAGGGGTCAGCTCTCAGGGCTGCCGTTTATTCCAGCTGTCACTCGCCAGGATTGACACACTCAGATTGCATAGGCTCAGGTGTTCACCTTTAAGAAATACTTGTTTATGTTGTATGTAGGGTGGGAGTGGGCACTGGCTTGCCTGCACGGTGTGTGTCAGGCAGCACTCTCCTGCTACCTTGTTGTGGGTCTCTGGTCCTGAACGCAGGTCATCGGGCTGGCACAGCGAGCCCTTTATCCACTGTATTAGCTGGCCAGCACACAGATGGGCTTCCACATGGCACTCTCCCTGCTGCTAGGTGGGAATTTCTAGGTGTCTAGTTTGGGCCTGGAAAGGAGTCCAACTGGCACCCTCAAGAAGAACCAGGTGTAGGATTTTATTTCAGATGGGTTGTTTGGGGTAAAGTAATCACATTGCCCTCCATCCGCCCTGGCCTTCAGGTCTCCTGCCTTCACCTTTTATGGTTTTCCTTGTAGGGAGATTTCATTCTGAAGATTGAGCCTCCGCTGGGCTGGAGTTTTGGTAAGTGAGCTGAGTGACAGCACTTTGCCGGGGACCACACTGCGCTGTCGTTTTCTTAAAAGAGCATCCTTCGTGGTCTGCACCTCTTTCTGGAAAGCTGCCGTGGCAGCTCCAGTTCATTACACAGTCCAGACACGAACTGGGACTTCTTTCTGTCGAAGGCCGGGGCTGTTTCTGTTTTGGGTCTCGCTGTGCAGCCCGAGCTAGCCTCAGACTTGGCGTCTTCCTGCGTTAACCTCCTGCAGTTGAGGTTACAGATGTGTGCTACCGCGTCTCGCTCTCCTTCCTGCCCCCCCCCCCCCATAAGGGAGTGTTTAAACGTTGTAAAATTTGCCCCACTGCAGAATCCAGATGTATATGGACTGGGGATGATGGCTCTTTGGAGGGGAGACTCGTCTTCAGGCAGTGGAGGATCCTGTCTATAAAGTGGCACGCGAGGGATTCCTTACCTTGGCAAAAGGCCACCTGTAACTCATTTTCCCAGAGAAACCCTATTTCAGTAAAGTTGAGGCATCCCAGGAAACTGGAGGGGGCTAGCCAGCAGACCATGGAGCAGAGGTCACTTTCATGGCCTCGGAGGCTTGTTTCTGCTCCCTTCAGTCTAGGCTTCTTATTGAACTGTTCTTCCAGATTTGGGCACTGAATGTAGCGGAGTCACTCAGATTTTCTTCCCTCTCTCTCACTCTGTAGACCAGGCTGGCTGTGAACTCACAGAGAACCATCTGCCCCTGCCTCCCGAGTGCAAAGTACACACACCTGCCTAGTTTCCAGATAATACGATAGAATTTCATGCTGCAGTGTTCACTAACCTGTAGCACTTACAGGTGACCCTGTCCTCACCTTCTAGAATGACAGGTGCTCTGTTTCTTTCTGTGTTAAGGATTGAACCCAGGGGTCTTGTGTATGTGGTGTCTCTAGCCCTTGTAACAGCTTTGCTGTGTGTGTGTTCTCATTTCACTACGGGGTGATACAGTTGTACAGACTGGCCTTGAACTCTTTGTTGCCCAGGCAGGCCCTTGATCCTGTAATCCTGCTTCAGCCTCCAAGTAGCTGGGATTAGAGTCTGAGCCACCACACTCCATTTAGGTCATTTTGTTTTGAACTTGAGCAAAATGAAATCATACAGGCTGCTTTTTGTGTCTGGTTTCTTCCAGTCTTGTTTGTGATGCTTTATTGTGTGTGTCTAGGTCATGTCCTCTGCTGTGTGTGTAGTTAGGGTTTCTGCTGTTGTGCTAAAACACCCTAACCAAAGGCAGCCTGGGGAGCACAGTGTTTATTTCAGCTCACATTCTCAGGTCAGCACCAACACTGAGGAAGCTGAGGCAGGAACTTAGCAGAGGCCATGGAGGAAATCTACAAAATAGCTAGTCCTCCATAGTGGGCTGGGCCTCCCACATTAATCAAGAAAGTGCTCCATAGACCATCAAGATTCTCTCTTCCCAGGTTTGTCTGGGTTTCTGTCAAGTTGACCAAAACCAACCAGCCCTCCCCACCCCAGTCCAGATGTTGACATCAGGCGTCTTCTTCAATCACTTCTCCCCACTGAGCCTGGAGCTCACTGATTTGGCTATTGGGCTGGCCAGTGAGCCCTAGGAACCCTGTGTCTGCCTCCTCAGTGCTGGGCACAGATGTGTGCTTCTGTGCTGGGGACCAGACCTGGGTCTGACTGAGCCATCTCCCCAGCCCTTTTCTTGTATTTTAAAAGCTCAACTTTCTACTGTGAACCTTCTGGTTTTCTAAAGAAAATGCATCGTGTTGATATTAAAGGATCAGATGGTTGTCCTCTACAGCCACATTTGTGAGGCATTGGAAGCTGGGTGGTGTGATGACTAGTAGTCAAACTGAGTCAGCCTGCTCTGCTCATGTCCTCCCTGTGGGGTTCCTGTTGCCATGGAGCTGATGGTCCTCTTTAGGTCTGGAGCCAGCATGTGAGATTGGAGTTTTGTCACACACTCTGTGGAAAGATCCTTTAACCTTTTCATGACTCAGTTTACTTCTTGGTAAATTCTTGTGTCCCTTGAAGAATGCTCTGGGCATGGTGCCTGGTCCAGAGTGAGTCCTTTGGCACTGGAGACTGTCCCAGGTGGTGAAGTGCTTCCTGTATAAGCCCAAAGTCAAGTGTGGTGGCGTGCGTCTGCAACCTTAGAGCTGGAGCTAGGGACAAGAGGATCCCTGGGCTGCTGGCTGGTCAGCCAAGGCAAATGGACAGGTCCAGATTCAGTGAGAGACCCTGCCTTAAAAGCATGGTAGAGAGCTATAGAGGAAGACAGCCGCCACTGACAGCTAGCCTCCACATGCCTGTGCACACACCCACTGGAACATGAACCGCAAGCACACTCATGCACCAGCAATACAGCTGCAGTGTGGAACTCGGGGAGCCCATTCCTTCTGCGGGATGGGAGGAGACTCGTGCTTTCTTTTTAGTTCTGATTACATGAGGGCATTACTTCTAGAAATACTTAGAAGAGTCTGGCTGGGAAGTATGTTCCTTGCATGCATGCTGCCTTTTGTCTCTTGTCCCTACCTCTCCTTTCTTGATTTTTTCCCCAGAACCAACCAGTGTGGAGCTGCACGTGGATGGTGTGAGCGACATCTGCACGAAGGGCGGGGACGTCAACTTTGTGTTCACTGGCTTCTCTGTGAATGGAAAGGTTTGGCTCCAGGCTCTGTCTGCGCTTCTCTACATTGCCCTGTTGTGTGCCACCTCCTGTCACCGTTACAGAAGTGGGGCTCTTGCGCTCTTAGGTCATCCACAGTGAGCTTCAGGGGTCTGTGCTTTGTGGCAGCCTGGGGTCTGCTTGATTGTGGGGATGGCCTGTGGTGGGGTACAGAAAGGGAAGGGCACATGCCCAGGACCTGAGTCGTGCTTGCTGTGTGAGAGTGAGGTGCACTTCCTCCAGGGAAGCTCCTTCTACCCCTTCTCTCGGAGCTGCTCTGGGGAGGTGCTGGCGCCCTGGACAGTGAGTGCTACTTCGTGTGTGTGTGTGTGTGTGTGTCTGTGTCTGCTTCCAGCTCCATTCTCAGTGGAGCCCTCGTTCTTCCTCCCGCCGACTCCCAAGTAGAGATGAGGGCTCTGCTGGCGAGGGTCCAGTGTGTAGACCTAGAAGTGCTCTTTTGTGCTGGAAGTGAGGCTCTCAAATGTCTCCTGTGGGTTTCTTACTGCAAGAGGGGATCTTGGGTATTTTTCTTTCTTAGAGATTTGTAAAATAATGATACATTTTTAAAAAGATTTTTAATTATGTGTGGATATGTATACTTGAATGTGGATGTCCTTGGAGGCCAGAGGCATCAGATCACCCTGGACCTGGAGTTAAAACAGTTCCAAGCTGCCTGATGTGGGTGCTGGGAACTTAACTCCAGGCCCCTGCAAGAGCAGTGCTCACTGTTAAGCAACCACTGAGCAGCCTGCAGCCCCACTGTGGTACACATGCTGTCTTACATTCAGTGTTGCAGCATTTTACTGTCCTGTCCCCCTTCACCAGTCCTGACTACATCCTCCTCAGAGAGGCCCTTGACACAAAGAAAAATGTTTTAGGTGCCACTTTGTGTGCAGGAGCATGAAACAGGGGCCTTGGCTCCTTGGCTGGTTGAGCTACCCTTTGGGTCTGATGTCCTCCTTCTCACAGGTCCTCAGCAAAGGGCAGCCCCTGGGGCCTGCAGGAGTTCAGGTGTCCCTGAGAAGCACAGGCACTGATGCGAAGATCCAATCCACAGTCACGCAGCCTGGCGGAAAGTGAGTCTAGTCTGGCTGCTAGACCAGGCTGGTGGGCATGGGGAGTTTGGGTTGAGGGGGTGGGCTCAGACCCTGATTTGGCTCTTAAGCAAGTTCATGCTTTCGGAACCCACATTCCCTGAAGTGGGAGTCATCTGACCCACTGTGTAGGTGGTGATTAATTAATTATCAGCCACTCTCTGTAAAGGCTGTGCCTCAGCTGGGTTTGAATGGGCTCTACAGTGATTACCAGCCACTCTCTGTAAAGGCTGTGCCCCAGCTGGGTTTGAATGGGCTCCTCCAGTGATTACCAGCCACTGTCTGTAAAGGCTGTGCCCCAGCTGGGTTTGAATGGGGCTCCTCCATTTGCTGTTTGGCTTGGGACAGTCACTTTAACCCCCTGCTTTGCTTTTCTAATTTACAGATGAAAGTAAAGAGAGGTTCCTGGGAAGACCAGTGTGATTGTTTCAGATTGGCCAGGTGGTGCTAATGAGCGTGTGCTGACCACAGACTAACACAGGGTTCAGAGACAGCGTTTTATCATTTACATGGAAACCATTTTGTAGTTGGATCTGGTGGCTATTTAGTTAACCTGGCAGAATGAAATGTAAAGAGCTGTTTACTGCGCTGTGCAGTGGGGCGAGCACTGTTGTAACTATTAGCAGATATGCTGGATTAACACCAGAGTAATCGGAGCTGATACTTATGCAAACATTTAGAGCATTGCTACTTCAGCATGCAAAACCCAACCAACATGGTAACTGCAGCTAATAGCTTCTAGTGTGTTATCCAACGTCAAAGTCGCCATCAATCGGCTGTCCCTGATCAGTGCCTGGTCTTGGTCTGGAGTAGCACCCGGCTGTGCTTCTTCCTGGCCCAGCCTAGTCTGAGTGTCCTTCAGCCAAGTTCTTGGGACCAGAAGGGCTTCGGTTTTCCAGAATTTGGAATGTTTTCATACATACAATGTGTTAGTTTCTCAATGCTAGTAATCACAGCTGACAGGAGGGAGGCTCTTTCTGACTCATGGTTTCAGACCATGGGCATTTAGCTTTCATGTTTCTGGGCCCCCTGCCCCAGTGACACACTTCCTGCACTGAGGCCCCACCCCCTGCCTATAGTGACACACTTCTTCTCTGAGGCCTGTCCCTCTGTGTTCCCCCAACACTTCCCAATGGTTTATCCCATCCCGAATCCATCAACGGCTGATCTGTTGGTTAGGCAAACCCCTCTGAACCCTGTACTGGGAACCGAGACTGCGGCACACATGCCTTCAGGGACATGTGAACATGGACTTCATTTTGTCTGTGCGTGTCTTAAGCATGCAGGCTGCAGTACCCATCCAGAATTTTAAATAATTACTACACTAAACAATTCAATGGTATAGAATTTTCTACTTTTGTGGTATAGTATTGGTACTCAAAAAATTCTGGATCTTGGATTCCTGATGTTCAAACGAAGGATGCCCCAGCTGTAGTTTGTTGCAGACCTGACCAGGAGGTGTCTTAAGCTCCTTTGCCCTGAACTGTCTTAAGCAGTGCTCAGAGTGCATGTCGGGGACCTGGGGAGTAGAAAGGCTAAGTTAACAGTGCCAGAAACCAGTAGCCTCTTTAGCTTTATTGTAGCAAAGTAGTTCTCAAGCCCTGTCCGGACAGCGTTTCATAGACCGCGGGAGAATGCAATTACTGTCTGTAGTAAGTTCCTTGTGGCAAAATTCGCTTCTGATTGGCAGGTGCCTTGTTCAGATGGAGCCTGGTATGGCTCTGGCTGTAGCCTTTGCAGTCCCGTCTCAACTGGCCATGGCCTTAGCTCATCTGGAGTCTCTAGAAGTCCGCTTACTGGCCGATGGCTTCGTCACAGTTCGTCTGCGAGAGAGGTCACTGACCTTGTTCAGAAGAGGGCATTGCATCCTCTGGACTTGGGGTCACCTACACTCAGAACCAAACCTGGGTCCTCTGGAAGAGCAGCCAGTGCTCTTAGCCATGAGACAGCTCTCTGGCGCCTACCTTGAATTTTCAGCTTTCCTGTCTCGGGTTCCTGAATACAGGAATTACAGGTGCATGTCACTATGCCTGGCTGTAGGGCCACTGTGTATTAGCTATCTGCCCCAGCCTGGGGCACAGCTCCTCCCTTCCCACTCCTTAGCTTTTAGCTATTTTTTTCTCCTCCCCATCCCTGTTCATGTCAATCAAGCCTGCTGATTATTGTGAGCTTACGCCAGGACTCCTGGAGCCGCTGGGAGTGTTGGCGCACTGTGTGCTAGCAGTGTGCAGAGTGGCTTTCCTTGCTTCCTGGCACGTGGGGAGTGTCAGTGAGTGAGTTTGGACAGAACTGGATTGAGTAGCTCTAGGAAGCCTCCAGTAATTCCCGCATAGTCTCTGTCTAAAACCTGGGTTAAGTGATGTGCTATTCTGTGTTTCTCAGGTTTGCATTTTTTAAAGTTCTTCCTGGAGATTATGAAATCCTTGCAACTCATCCGACCTGGGCTCTGAAGGAGGTAAGCTTTGTCCCGTGTCTGTGGGTGTGCTATTTGGAAGCAATTGTGGGGATGAGTTTGGGATATGAAATAAGTCATAGTTTTCTCCAGATACCTTGAAAGAACCAGGGTGCTGAAGAAGTAGGTGTTACAAGAGAAAACTCCACTGCCACAGTGGGTGCCTCTGATTTTGGCTTCTTCTTTAGGTGACAGTTGTGACATTCTTTGCCATCCACTGTCACTGTATTGAGCTAAGTCAACACCAGAAATTCCCAGTGAAGTTTGTTCTTTTTCTGTCTAAAACAGAAATCGATAATATGCTAATATTCTAGAGGCCTGTTGTCCACGTTCCCTGGGAGAGGGAGATCTCAAACAGTCTATGATTGTTCAGGGAGAATGGGTTGCGTGTCATCATATCTGAGTGTCAGTGTCTTGTCTGAGTGGCAGTGTCATATCTGAGTGGCGGCAGCAGCAGTGAGCGTGTGAGCCAGAGAAAACTTCTTGTTTCAAGGAAAGAAACAACAGTCATTTCCTTTTTGGTTGAAATTTTCAACTTTATTCTGCTTGGTATTTGAAAATTTAATCAGACATGACTGAGCAGTAGCAGTGTTCACTGAAAGAGTGTCTAAGCAAGGTGTGATAGCTTGTGCCTGTAATTCTAGTACCTGGGACACTGAAGCAGAAGGATTACAGTGAGCTTTGTAGTCTGGGCTCCATCGTGAATTTTAGATCAGCCTTGGCTATAGAGTGAGACCTTAACTCAAAAAAAAAAAAAAAACAACCAAAAAAACCCCCCAAAGACTATCTAAAAGGTTATAAGTGCTTGAAATGTCATATAAAGGCTGATTCTAAAATGTTATAGTAATTGAATGTTTTTGAATACAAATAAATAATAAAACAAAGCATGGTATAAGTTTGGCTAACAGTTACTTGGCAGGGTCAGTGCTTCTGGCCCTGGTTCTGTTTTGTCAACATGGGGTGTTGGATACCCTGAGGGAGCAGGGGCTCTGGCCCTGGCTTTGTCTCTGTCAGATTTTGGTTAGCAGGAGCATTGCTCGGTGTCTGGGCATTGCATTCTGTCCGTATGAAGCCGCTCTGCAACAGAAAGGGAAAACCAGCCTGCTCATTAAAACACAGATTGGAGGGGTCAGAGAGATGGCTCAGGGTAAAGGTACATGCTGCCAGGCCTAAAAGCCTGAGTTCAGTTCCTGGGATCTACATGGTGAAAGGAGAGATTCCTAGTTGCCCTCCAACTTCCCATGTGTGCTATGGCATGGCCCCACCCCCCAACAAATAAATATTTCTATTTTAAGAAGAAGTTGGGGGTGATGGTGGCACTCGCCTTTCATCCCAGTACACCGGAGGCGGAGGCAGGTGGATCTCTGTGAGTTCCAGGACAGCCAAGGTGGTTACAGAAAGACACCCTGTCTCAAAAAACAAACAAACAAGAAGTTGGACTGTGAGAGGGACGTGAAGGAAGGGTCCGTCAGTGTGGGGTCACTACCCACATGGGTGGGTGCCACCATCTCACACTGCCTTTCATCCACTTCGCATAGAAAAGAAGAAATTGCAGGGCTCAGTGGGTAGTGCTCGCCATGCAGACCTGACAGCGTGAGTTTCGGTCTCAAAACCCACGTGAAAGATTGTCTGCAATCCCAGTGCTCATGGGGAGATGGGAGGAGAATCCCTCATAGCTCCCGGGCCTCCCAGACTGGTGTACACAGCTGAGACCACAAGCGGCTCTGCCTCAAGCGAGGTGGAAGGAAGGCTAGGACTGCCACCTCAGGTTGTCCTCTGACCCCACATGCACTCCATGTCAACACGTGAACACACAGTGGCTGCGTTGTTTTCGGCAGCCAGCCCTCCATATTCATTGCTTCAGCCAGTCTCAGATTCAGCCAGCTATGGATTGGATATACGTAGGCATTTTTCTTATTCTTGATTCTCAAATGGTAAATACTGCTTGTTGTGTTGGATATGGAAACTAATGGAGGTTTAGTATTCGGGAGATGTGTATAGCCTCTGTACACGCAGTATGCTGTTAGAAAAGGGACTGGGTACCTGAGGCTGTCTGAGTTTGGGATGCCCGTGTCTGTAATTTTATTATGAATTCTGTGTTCATACTGCCTTTTTAGTTAAAAATTTAAACATGTCCTTGTGTTGCTAAGTGTTCTGGAAGCACTAATTTTTGTCTATTTCCTTTTGAGACTGTCACATTGTATCCCAGGGTGACCTCAAATTCACAGTCTTCTTCCTACTCCTGTGTTGGGCTGTCAGGGTTTAGCACTGTTGAACTAAGAACTCCTCCTTCTTCTAGGCAAGTACCACGGTGAGGGTGACGAACTCCAATGCTCATGCAGCCGGTCCCCTCGTAGTGGCTGGCTATAACATGTCTGGCTCTGTCCGCAGTGACGGGGAGCCCATGAAAGGGGTGAAGTTTCTTCTCTTTTCTTCTTTAGTAAACAAAGAGGTAAGCATAGATCGGGGGTGGGGAGTGGCAGGTTGGGGCTTGCTGTTGACCATACCAGTAGTGGTTGGTTTGTGACCTGGATGTTTAAGAACACCATATCTCCTTGGACTGTCTGCACCACGAGGCCGTGGAGCTGGGAGATGCTTGGGTTCTGGCCAGGCTCACACAGTATCAGGTTCTACTACCTGTTGCTCTGTGGCATCTTGGATGTGTCACTTTTCTTCCTTGGCCAGTTTTCTTATTGTTGGGGAGATGCCTCACCAGTTTTCCTAAGAAGACTGCCCATTTTTAACTTCTGAGGCCGGGTGTAGAGATTTGTGTTCCATTTGCCTGCTTAAATTAACCTCTTGCAGGAAACCCATGCGTTGACCTCTAGAAGCTGGCCTGGTCTTGTTTGTGGCTGTTGGGTAATCGGAACATGGAAACTTCTTCTTTCCTGACATAGGATGTCCTGGGCTGCAATGTGTCCCCGGTGTCCGGGTTCCAGCATCCAGATGAGAGCCTGGTTTATCTGTGCTATGCGGTCTCCAAAGAAGACGGCTCGTTTTCTTTCTATTCCTTGCCGAGTGGGGGCTACACTGTGGTGAGTGTCTCTGGACAGGACACTGGCGTGAGACGAGCCCCTGCCCTTTGGGCGCTGTGTGAGTCATCTTTCTGTATGATGACATCACTTGAGCTAAGCCAACCGAAAGGAATAATCATGGCTTCAGTTTCTGGCTGATTACCCTCTTGCTTTTGGGACTGAGGTGAGGCAGTAGGGTGTGGTTGAAGCCTGTGGTAGAGGAAATCTATTCACTTCCTTCAGGCCCTGCTTCCTACAGGTGCTGCCACGTCCCAGCACAGGAGCGGCCTTTTCACGTGGCAGCACGCGCCTCCTACCACCACATCCACAGTTATCCTGGGACACGTGTGGCACATGGACTGCGTGTTGGACGTGCCTGCTAGTGCATAGGATTTTGGGGTGTTTCACATCCAAATCAGTAGTAGATATTGAATTGTTAAATAAATGGTGAGCCTGTATCCATGAGCACTCAGCCAAGCAAGGATAGATTGAGTGTCCCTAAAGCTAAAAACCCATATCTAAAACACTCTAAATCTGAGTACACTATTGAGTTTGCCATCAGCTTTTGTCTTTGTCTGTACTGTGTGTGTGGAATGCAGTGGATCTCAAGTTCAGACTTGGACCTGCCCACAAGATGTCTTATCATGCCCTGCAGGCACTCCTGCATCTGAGCAGCTCAGTGGGGATACCCTGGGGATCACAGCCCGAACTGACATGAGACATGGAGCACAGGGCTCCATTAGACCAGCAGCTGGGACTCACATTCCTCTGGTTGTGTTGGCTGCTAGGCCCAGGTGAATACTGACTGTAGAATTGTGCGGTGCTTCTTCATAATCACCAGACCCTTCCTTCTAGGTGCCGTTCTACAGAGGAGAGAGGATCACCTTCGATGTGGCACCTTCCAGACTTGACTTCACTGTGGAGCATGACAGCCTGAGACTCGAGGTGAAGCTGCGTCGTGCCCTGGAGGCAGGCGTTTGGGATCCTAGCTCTGGGCGCAGATGTTGCAAACTTGTCCACATCAACATCCTGACCAGGATGACTGTTGGAGGACGTGGACTCTGTACCCTAGCCTGGGGTACACTAGATATCCCACCTCTCTTACATAGTGTCTTCATCTCGCAGAGCTAGCTGGAGTCTGGTCAGTGCTGCTCTTTCAGTGAGATTGTCCACTGAGTGCCTGGCTTGTGCTTTGGGTTCTGCTCCATATTGACCATGCAATGTGGGCTTAAGTGGCCAATGGTCTTTCTGGAAGTTGCATTTTGTGATGGGAAGAGCCAGTGCCTGTTTAGATAAGCAAGTTAGTCAGTGTGCTAGAAGGTGTACACACTGTCTGGACAGAAGAAGGATGTGCAGCTCAGGATGAGGACGCAGGGCTGGTTGTGCCATCAAGAATCCCCTCTGAAAGTGACACCGGGCTACTGCCTAAAGGGGAGTTATCCCTAAAATGTGTGCTGAGTGCAGAGGTCTCAAGGCAGGAGTGCCCCTGAGGGGAGCTGTAGTGGAGGGGAGGACGGAGCTTGGAGAGTTGATGGTGTAGAACTTGGCTGGCCACTTCTCTCCAGTGCTGCTGGGACTTGGGTATTGCTGAGGAGAGGTGATGAGGAAAGCTGGCCTGGGCAGTAACCATGTGAGCTCAGGAGAGCATGGCCCTCAGAGGGGATGGTGAGATGTTCAGAAGACATGGTAAATGTGTTTTCATTGTTCTTCTGTGTCTGTACTTACAGACGCTTGCAACACAGAGGAAGTGCCCTAAGGAGGGTACTTGGCAGTTGTGCTAGTGAAAAGTTATTCTCGGATTTTTTTTTTTTTATAATGCACTGAAAAGCAGCCTTCTAAAATAGCAGTCAAGGGAGCTGGCCCTTAGGACACCTAAATCCAGGAGCCCAGGAAAACGAACATTGAGCCCTTATTGCCTGCATTGACCTTGCAGGAAGGGTGTGACAGGTCCTTGGGCAAAGTACCAGACAGTGGTCAGATGCAGGCTTTAACCCGCAGTGTGTTAAGCTTCCCCATTTCATCTGTGTGCTTCAAGCACCTGGCACGTAGTAAGCGTTGAAAACGTCTGTTGGATATGTGAGTTGATCAGTGGATGTATAGCCAGCTCAGCTCTTATCTTCAGAAGATTATCCCTGAATCAAAAGGAAGCCATTTTCTTATTCCTCCTCTCCCCTCTGCACACTCTTCCTTGTTTGGTTTGAGACAGTGCCACTATGATCCTCCTGGCTTAGCCAGTTGAGCACTGAGATCACAGGCGTGTACTGCCTGGGTGCCGAGTGCCACCATGCCCTGCACAGTTATACCTGGTGCTTGCAGTCCAAGGGTGTGTTGTAGTGCCAGGCTACAGTTTTGCCACTTTGAAGCTCTCTTTCAAATAATGCGTACTTTGTAGCATGTAGCTGAGGCAGGACAGGCTCCACTGAGCCTAACCAGAGGGGGATGAGATGTAGGGAATCAGTTGAGCCTTTTAGATGCTGAGGAGTTTGAATATAGAAAATTAGGTTGGTGATATCTCACCCAGATAGCTCACCTGAGAAACCAAAGGTGGGGGCTTGGAGCTCAGTGCTACCCAGGAGAGCCCAGTCTTGGTGCTTGGAGCAAACAGGGTACACACAGACAAGGCATGGGGCTGTGTGTTGAGAGACTTTGCAGAGGAAGTGTGGACTGAAGGAATCTGGCCTGGGATCTTAGGTGTGGGCTCTTGGACTTTGAAAGGGGAGGGTAGGTCATTGATCTTAGATAATATTGGTGGAGTAGGTTGGGGTTTCAGGTGATGCTGAAGGGACATGCTGTGGGTGAAGGGAAAGGCTGTGGGTCACAAGTAATGTTGGGGGTGACAGGTTGGTGGTCTAGGGAGATGCTGGGGTCCCAGGAGATGCTAGGGGACAAGCTAGGGTCCCAGGGGATACCAGGGGACAGATAGGCTGGAGTTCCAGGAGATTCTGGGGGACAGGCTGGGTCCCAGGAGATGCTGAGGGACAAGGTGGCTTGTATTTGAGAGGCTGGAGACAGGTGGGATTCACCAAAGTGGGGCATGTGGGTGGGGCTGCGGAGGGAGCAGGAGAGGGCAAAGCTGGGGAAACCCACAAGCCAGAAGCAGCAACCTGGCTTGGGGAGCGAGCCTGGTGGCTGTTTTTATTCTGCTCTGGTGACCATTCACACATTGGAAATGCATCTGAGAGGATGGGTGCTGTGAGGGGGAGGGGCCTGGCTGGAACTAGAGCTGCAAGGGCCAACACATGGAGCCGTGGTGCTGGCCAGGAAGGGGTCTTAGTAACTTGGGCATGTGAACACCTATTCTTCACTTTGCAGCCCGTATTCCATGTCATGGGCTTCTCTGTCACTGGGAGGGTCTTGAACGGACCTGAAGGAGAAGGTGTTCCAGAGGCTGTGGTCACCCTGAACAACCAGATTAAAGGTTAGTCACCCTGAACACAACAGGTTAGAGGTGGGCAGGCATGGTGGTCCTGAGTGTGCTCAAAGGTTCCGTTTGAATCCTGGAACGATAGAGACACAAGGGACAGAATCTCCATGGGACACAAGCTTGGGCTTCTCTTTGATTCACATGCTTTGGTTTCACAGTCAGAACAAAAGCTGACGGCTCCTTCCGCTTAGAGAACATAACAACAGGGACGTACACCATCCATGCTCAGAAGGAGCATCTCTACTTTGAGATGGTCACCATCAAAATTGCACCTAACACTCCGCAGCTGGCAGACCTCATTGCTACTGGGTAAG
>JABTXL010006616.1:0-21953 GCA_025134845.1 Neodon shergylaensis
CAAGCAGGGATGCATAGTAAGAGACAAACAAGAGTGACAGCCTCTTTTGGCACAGAAAGGCTGTCCAGAATTCCCCATATCCTGTTCAAATTACAGAAGCTATGTTATCATAGACCCAGAAGACTTCATATACTGTTTTTCTTCATTTCCTCTGTGTTAGAGGAAGAAAAGTGGCCATTGAGAGTCCAAGTAATTGTAGATTCAGTACAACCCCAAGGACAGCTACACTAGTCCTCATGAGCATAGTTTCACGTTTTATTAAAAATTGACTAGCAGATAACCAGGTGTGGTGTCACACACCTTTAATCCCAGCACTTGCATTCTGAGGCATGTGAATCTCTGTGAGTTCTTAAGCAGCCACCTTTACTAGTTAGTTCTTGGACACTTAAGGCTGGTACACAGGGAACTTTTCTCAAAGAAACAAAGAAAGAACAAAATGCTTAGCAGATGCTGTATTTAAACGTGACTTCAAATGATACTACTTTGTTTTACTCTACGATCCCATTTTTTTTTCCATTTTGAGAGTTACAAAACTGTAAATATAATGAGCTGCCATTCATGTCTGAAGCAATAACAGTCTTTCATAATTGCCTAGTTTTGTATGGGTTTGGTAGAAATTTGAAAAGTATGTAAATGAGGTAAAGCAAAAATGGCAACATGGATGTTAACTTAGTTGATACTTAATTCACATGAAACACTCTTTGTGCTTTGCATAGCAATTTGCTTGATGCTCTATTTTGAACCATAGGGAGATAATCTCATAAAAACAATCACTAAAATAAATGTCCTTTGTTATAGATGTTGTGAAATTAGATAATGTAAGCAGTTGTGGTTTTTTTTTACCCCCTAAAAAGATAATAGATGTATTCTGAATAGATATTGTTTTTTCATTAAGTAGTTTACTCTGGTTCTATGAAAACTTGAGACATTCTCACAGAACTCATGTAGTTCAATGTTACAGACAGAGAACTGTCTTGACTGTTGTGAAGAAGGCCCAATGTTTATGAACAGGATCATTTTCTAGTGTCTGCAGATACAAGATGGGCAGGATTTGGAGGTGAGGGGTCCTGACCAGGGCTGCCCTTGGTGAACTTTTTTCTGGGAAAGTCAGAGGAGGAGGAGAATAGAAAGTTAGTTATACATGCTCATGTGTGGGCAGCTAAGGGGTTGGCTGTTCTGGTAGAACTCAGCTTTGTTCTTAGCTAGGGAGGTACTGGAATAAAGAAGTTGATTTTGTCAAATATCACACAACTTGAGCCCTTTTCTTGACCTTTTTCAGTGTTAGCAAGTTGTGAAAGGGATTATTGTTTTAGGATAGAAAAATATCACCTAGAAATTCAGCATAAATAAAGCAAACAGTTTGTTCTGCAGCTGAGGAGGAACACTGTTAGTCCTTAATGTTTAAGGTGGGCCAAAAAATACACCATATGCAACAGTCTCATAAGAACTTGTAGTGATTGAAGCAGTTGAGGATTGACTTTTCCATATTACACAGCTGTACCTGTTCTGGTTACAATCATGACGAATTTAAATTCATCTAGTCGCAAAGTTACTTCCATGTCCTATTTATTACTGAACTACAGAAAATATCCACAATATGGAACCAGTACATATGCAAGTTCCTTTTTTTTTCACTTGTGTGGATTCAGTATTGATGTTCATGGGATGAGTCCAGTTTGTCATCTGGTTTTCACTCTCAGTGTCTTATTCTTTGTTCACAATCTCAGCAGCATTTGTTGTTGTTTTCTCAAATCATGGTGACTTTTGTGACTGATGTCGAGTGAAATAGCCCCATTCCTTTAAGTAGCATATCTACAAAAACTATGAATGTTGAACCTTTACAAACTATTTATTAGCTCTCTTTAATTTTTCGTATTGAGGCATACCCATTCAGAGGTAGACAAGTGGCTTGGCTCACAATGAAGAATATAAGAGAAAAATCATTTCAATGTTTCTTTAACTTCTATGAATTGAGAATTTTGTACAATCTGAATATTAGTCCCCTCTGTGATATACAGGTGATAACAGTTTTTATTTTATTCTATTTTTTTGAAGTGCAGGACTCTTTAATTCCATCTAATCACTTTTGTCAATTGGGGCCTTCTTTTTTCAATACACTTGTGTATTGTTCAGTTTAGAGTGAGGTGTGTGTGTTTCTATGTATGGGGAAATTTAAAGAGAACTCGGATGAATTTAACTCATAAAATGCCATGTGATTGTGTTTCCTAAAACAGTGCCCCTATCTAATGCATACCATTGGTCCTGTGCTATAAAAGTGTGACTTTACATGCTAGTCCTCTGTGAACAAGTGTTGAGGATATTATAATGGGAGCCTAAAAGTTCCAGCTTTTAATACTTCCTCTCAGGATTCAATTAAATATGTCACAATAAGTTAAGAGGGGTGGGTCATGAAATCTGAGGGTTAAGAAGTCTACTCAGAAAAGGTTCCATCTATCCATATTTCCTTATTCTTCTTCTTCCTCTTTATTCTTATTTCTATCAGTTCTTCCTAGTACACGCATCCCCAGTCTTATACATCCATAAAACCCGCAATTCCCGAGCACTAGCAAGTTCCAGGGCTGGAATTTCTTCTGCACTATAAAAATCAGATAAAGGTTTTCAAACACACACACACACAAACCCACATACAAACAGAGAGAGAGAGAGACAGAGACAGACAGACAGACACAGATCCATGATGTCAGCTCAAAGGTGGCTAAGGCATATCAGGGGAACTCCATATTGGAGAAAGTTAGTTAAGAAAGTAAAACAAATCATCAGCGAATGAATTGTAGAGGGGGAAAGTTACTGTGCTATGCTATATTTTTAGGTGGTTAAAAGAGCTAAAGCTTTTATTTTCAGTGCACCACTTTTTTTCCTCTCCCAGCATGCATAAAATCAAGTAGCCAAGCACCTTACGTAAACAATCAGGAAAAGGTATGGTACTCAATCAGATACCACAAACACCAGGTGCTGCAGATTCTATAGGCCTAGGTCTGGGGTGTTTCTTTAGGTGGTAGAAACAAAGAAGGAACCCATGTCTCTAAATCACTAATTCTGGGGCATGCTGTTATCAGCTGTTCTGGTGTCAAGTAAAACCATAACATGAGCTTAGGCAAGTAGAAATTCTATGTCCTTGGGTATTTGTTAATGTCTTAAATGGAATGCTCTTCCCTAGAACATAAGCATTGACCAAATAACTGATGATAAACATAATTATAGCAAGGCAGGTCTTTCTGTTTACCTAGAAGAGAGGAACAAAATCTGGCGGTGAAAAACTGTTTTTACAAAGAGCTAGGGGAAGAGAGTTGTTAACTGTGGGTATTAATTCTCAAATGTGTAACAGAAGGAGAATTAGCTACAGTGAAAGTCTACAGCGAAAGACAACCACTCATTCACAAAGCAGTAATGCCAAAAAGCCTTGCCCTTTGATTCAAAAACCTTCACTAAAGTCCTTGGCTTTGATTAGGTCTCTAATGAAGAAATGACTGAGCATTTACTATATAATGTTGTGACTATTAGCAATATTGTATAAGGCCCAAATATAATAGCTTTTGATAGATAATGTGAAAACAGCAGAGATACAATGGCTATGGCATCTCTATATTCATCAGAGATGCATTATGAAAGCAAAATATATTATCACATGGCAAATTAACGGTTGTTACTTAAATATCAGAGCAATCCTGTCTCAAGGACATTTTGGAAGTCAAAGGAGCAGTTATACGGGTAAGCAGATGTTACCTGTGCCATGGCTCCTCTCATATAATTGCTCAGAAGCTTTATATTATTTATAAATGCTTGGCTAATTGTTCAGTCTTTGTACTAGCAAACACTGAAACCTTAAATTAACCCATATTTCTTATCTACCTTCTGCCACATGGATCATGACTTGTTATCTTATTCTCTACACATCCTGATTCCTCTGCATCTTTGGTGTCTCCTCTGACACTGTCCTGCTTCCTCTTAGTATTCTCAGTTTAGTTGTCCCACCTATAATTCCTGTCTGGCCACTGGTCAGTCAGTTGTTAATTAACCAGGAAGAGTAACACGTATTTAGAATGTAGAGAGGATTATTATACAGTGTTTCCCCTATTATCTTAATAAACAGAGAAGTTTCCACGATCATCTACTAAAAGTGTATATAACAAAACAGTGATTTAAATAAGAATTACAGTTAGAAAACCCAGTCTGTTTGCATTTCACAATTTTAGAGAATATATTCTATTAATTTTCATATTTTTCTGACTCTAAACTTTTATACCTTATTTACCTTCCATCATAACTAAAGGAAATTTTAATTATGACTATATTCCAACATCATTAAAGACCCCTAAGGGTGAAATCTTACCTAATAAATGGGACATCTTACTTCTTGGAGAGTCACTCTAGCTTCTTATATAATATTATAGCTCCCATCTGTGTCCTATGAGCCTAGACTATCTGACAGCCTTTTATAAGAAGCAGGGGATTTTTAAGGACTGTATTTGACCACGTATTGCCAAACTTTGGCAGTTACTTTCTTTTGAACCCTGCTAGTCCAGATTGGACAGAATATTTATTGTCAGCAACTGAGGTAAGGGGTGGCTTTTTTTGCCAAACTGGCTAATTTTCACCACAAGGAAAACAAAATGCTATAGAGTTTTTTCAATGCCCATTTTTTTTCTCTGTAGTATATTGATACTGCCAGGAGAAGACATATCTCATTGTTATAAAATTCTCCCAATATTAAACCATCTTAAATGGCACATTGTGTAGATCTCTGAAGTGTTTAAAGATGATTATCTAAATATATCTTTGTTTAACCTTAAAAACATATCCAGCATGTTTACAAGTTGACTGTATTAGGAAACTACCTACTAACTTGATTTCTTTATTATCCTAAGTAATTGATAATAATAGCTTTCAAAGACTATAAATTTGCATTACATTGTTAAATGAGATGCATAGGTATAATACTGTAAATATGACTAGGAATGTTTGGAAAGTGTGTGCTAACAAAAATACCCTTATATTTATAATAATATGCAAAAATACCTTCAACAAGAATAGAAACATATATACATATATATTAAAAAACCTTGGATTTGTTTCAGTATATAAAAATACATATCAATATAAAATAATAAAGTCTCATAGTTCCTTTCTTGTTTTAAAAGTAGATTCAATAATCTATCCTTCTATTCTATCGTTTCTATAGTCCTATTTTTTCTTTTCAAAATGAGAACCTTGAATTCAATCCATTTAGTTTAGCTTTTCTTGGCCATTACCAATAATAATTTGCAACCAATCCATCTTTAATGATAATAGATATCGATAACACATCTTTTGGCAAAGTTACTAAGAAGCCAAGTTTGACTCCATTTTTGAATGTTTAGAATTCTTCTTTAAGCTTGTGAGGTCTTTTTTGGGAATTCTGGCCCCTAAAGGAAATTCCAATTGGTATTATAAAAAGGTAAATTAAGTATGAAAGATTAGACTTACTAAATACAAGGAGGAAATTATGTATGAAAGATTCGAGTTAGCTATGTACAAGGAGGAAGTACTTTGCCCTGTTTCAACTGATATGTCAGAATTTGTTGATAACTCACAAGAGGCCTCACCATCTCTGAGAAATGGGTGGGTATAGAGTAGGGTAGGTGGAAGATTTGCAGAGCAGGAGAAGTTCAGGCAGAGGAAACTGGGACATTATGTAAATAAATAAGTTTTTTTCTTAGAAATAAAACTGACAGAAGTAAAAATGTTTATAGTCACAAATATAAGTTAAATAAAAGAATATTTTCTGTAAATTTGTCAAATATAAATGAACTGAGTATTGGAACTGTAATTCTTATTAAATAACTGTGTGTGTGTGTATATATATATATTTAAGTTTAAAATCTTTTTTTTAATTAGGCATAAAGGGAAGAATGCTATGGAATAATACTTCTGTACATTATAAATATATATTCCTCTCACTTATTAATAAGGAACTGACTGGCCAGTAACCAGACAGGAAGTATAGACACTACAGCCAAACTGAGAACAGTGGGAGGAAGAAGGACAGAATTCGAGAAGTCATTAACAAACACAGAGAGAATCAAGATGAGCATGTAATAATGAGAAAAGGTACCAAACCCCAGGGCCAATCTCTGGTAAAAATATGGATTTACTGAAAATATAGGATTTAGCTAGCAACAAACCTAACTTATTCCCAAGTATTTATAAATAATAGTGGGTTTATGGGTTGTTATTTGGAAACTGATGGATAGGGAGAAAAGTCTGCCTAAATATGCCTTTGTTAAGCTTCTATATTTATTGGAGGTGATCCTGATCCAAAGGCTGTTTTATACTTTCAGTAAGAAAAATGAAGTCTGAGACAAGGAGCATAGGGATACCTAGGTAGACTTGTTCACATTTGTGTACTGTGGAACGGGTGCTTCCTGGGGGAAGACAGTCTTCTTCTTGGTTTGGTTGATCTTAGAAAAGGACATCAGACACTATGAAATGATACAAACATTTGCCCTTTCCTTGAACCTTTTCAGTGTTGGCAATCTGTGAAACAGACCATTCTGTTACCTTCCCCCAAAATGTCATCTATGAACTCATGAGGCATGATCCAATTTATGGTAGAGCTCACCAAGAAGCCATTTAGCAAAGATGAGGTTAAATGATGGGCAGTGGTCCACAGGCTCTTAGTGGCCTGGAGGTTGTTAGAGCCCTTAAGTAATTCAAGTCTGGAATGTATATCTTGGATTTAATAGTCTCCATAAAAAGCACATCTTCTACCTTCTACTTCCAACTACAATGTATATATTTTCTAAACTTCCACAACAATCATGAGAATTACAAATTTAACAGAAAATCTAGGTCTATTGGGGTAGGAGGTACTGGGAAATCCTAACTTTTATAACCTAGTAATAATTCATCTGAAATGACAGCCTTGTCACCAAGGGTTCAACCTTAGAATCACTTTCATTTGTCATGATCTTGTAACACTGTCCATGAAATGTGGACTTGGGGATATGGAGTGATGGCTTTAGGTCAATAGCAAGTCCTATTCATGGAAAAAGGTCCTGGTTCTCTTCTAAGCATCCATATAGAGTGACTCATAACCACTTGTAAATTTAACTCCACGGGAACTAGTAACATCTTTTGGTATTCTCAGATATCTGCACTAACATGCAAACTGAAACAGTCAGACTGAGACACACACACATACACGCACAGACTTATGTGGTAATAGTTATATATGCACGCGTAAGTATGTAACAATAACAAGGAAAAGATTATGATTTTGAGAAAGTGCAGGGTAACACAGGAGGAGCTGTAATGGGGATAAGGATAATTGGAAATGATCTAAAATACATTCACACACACATACAGATGAACACCATGGGTCATATGATGAAATCAGGACAAACTTCTGAAGTTGGCTAGGTAGACATGTTTATAAGTGTTTACTACGGAACTGGTGCGTCTTGGGGAAAAGCACCCTTGTTCTTGGCTTGGTGGATCATATAAAAGGACTCTCTACTTTTACATGGGTTTTTGGAATAGAACTCAATTAGCCACAGTGGTACAACAAATGCATTTATGTACTATGAATTCTCTTTGGTCCTATAAACTGACAGTAAATAATTTATCCTCACAAATGGCTTAAAGATAAAACAGTTAAAATTTTGCATCTTTATACCTAAGTTGGTATTCTTTAAGCTTACCTTTTACATCATCTATTTAAAAATTTATCAGGAGCACCAGAATGATCTCTATTAGGTCACACATCCTATTTCTGGTATATATATAGTGGATAAATAGTAGATTCAATATTGATGTGTCATACAAAGATTAACTAGGACTGTACAAGTAGGAGTGACAGACCCTGAAGCTAGAAATGTAATTATTGAAACTTTGGTTTTGAAAATGCCAACTTAGGATATAAGAAGATTCTTGGGCCCTAAAATTCAGATTAGCACCCATAGATGATTGAATCTTGCATACAATACATTTGAATCTTGCATACAATACATGTTCAAACACTTTTCTATAGCACAGAGACTTGAGTTGGAGAAGTAATTTTCAATGGTATGAGGAGACAACAAAATGCAATTTGTTTAAATTATGGTAGAAAAGGATATCTTTTTTTTTCTTTTTTTTATTGAAAAAAAATTTTTTTCGCCTCCTCCCAGCCTCCCATTTCCCTCCCCCTCCTCCCACTCCTCCCCCCTCCCCTCACTCCTTTCCCCCTCCCCCCCACTCCTCTCCCCCTCCCTCTCCAGCCTGAAGAGCAGTCAGGGTTCCCTGCCCTGTGGAAAGTCCAAAATCCTCCCCCCCCTGCATCCTGGTCTAGGAAGGTGAACATCCAAACTGGCTAGGCTCCCACAAGGCCAGAACATGAAGTAGGAACAAAACCCCATGCTATTGTCCTTGGCTTCTCATCAGCCCTCATTGTCCGCCATGTTCAGAGAGTCCGGTTTTATCCCATGCTTTTTCAGTCACAGTCCAGCTGGCCTTGGTGAGCTCCCAATGGATCAGCCCCACTGTCTCCGTGGGTGGGTGCACCCCTCACGGTCCTGACTTCCTTGCTCATGTTCTCCCTCCTTCTGCTCCTCATTGGGACCTTGGGAGCTCAGTCCGGTGCTCCAGTGTGGGTCTCTGTCTCTATCTCCATCCATCGCCAGATGAAGGTTCTATGGTGATATGCAAGATATTCATCACTATGGCTAAGGGAGAAGGGGAGGATGGAGGGAACTTGGGGAAATGGGATGATTGGGATAAAGGAAGGCTGGAAAGGGGAGCAGGGAAGCACATTTCTTAATTAAGGGACCCATCTTAGGGTTGGCAAGAGACTTGGACCTAGAGGGGTTCCCAGGTGCCCAGGGCGATGTCCCTAGTTAGTTCCTGGGGCAGCTGAGGATAGGGAACCTGAAATGACCCTATCCTATAGCCATACTGATGAATATCTTGCAGAAAAGGATATCTTAAAAGAAAGACTATAGACAAGGAATTCCAAGGAAAAATGTCTCCACTAGGTTTGGGAAGAATAATAGGACTCAGGCTTCAGGTATATGTAGGAGGTATGGTAAGGCAGACATTGGACTTATGAATGTTGGTCGATAAGAGAAAGACAATGCAACCCAAATCCATTGGGAAACTCCTTGGGGGAGGTTGCATTCCCTCATGCAAACAAGGTTCAGTCATTTCCAATCACTGTGGCAAACATGGCTCACCATAAAAATTCAACAATTCAGTGCCTACTGTTAAAAATCATACTGTTTTGGATGATGAAATAGTCATGGAGGATGAATCAAAACTCCAGTAGGAAATAGGAAATGTATATTTTGGCAGTCTTCTATAAATGAAGAAGACCAAGCTAGCAGTGCATATGGATGACAATTTAATTGAGGGATTACTAGACATGGTTGTAGACATGAGTATTTAGAATCTTAGCACACAGATTGGCTGTTTTAAGAGGAAGATATTTAATTCCTAAGAACTGGAACCCTATCTTAAGTGAAACAAACAAGAAAAGGTGGGTTTAATGCATAGGGTCAGAAGGACATAAAGGAAGACTGAGGAAAAATTTAACTAACATTGCAGTGAATTTCTGGGGTCATGACCTATTACAGCAATGTAATACCAAGGTTAAGATTCCTTCAGTCCGCAAAACTCATGTTTCTGAGAAGAATATTTTAAGATATTATAAACAAAGATGTATGGAACATGGTATTTAAATAACATAGGATTCTGTTGACATGAGACACTGTTGTTCTTGGCAGCACTGATCTATTCCTGAGAAAGTGTTCAGGAACAAAGATATTCCACTTGGAGTTTCTTTCTTCTTAGCACAACTGGTCTTTGGGCAAAAAATTGTCCATGCCTTCACCACTGACAAACTTCATGATGTCTGGACTGGATGAAAAGGATGCAAGGAAAAAGACTGTCAAACCTTGCCAAGACTGGGTAAGATGGATCTGAAAATTTTCCTGCCTCTGAAAATGGTCTGTCAGTTACTCTAGGCCTTAGCCAAGTTGGTTGTTTCAACATTGCAAATGAGACTTTGGGTGATTGCTCAGGCAGCAAGTTGTCTCTGTCATCTACTGCACAGTTTGGAAGCTGCTTGATTGCATTCCTGCCTACTCAAAGAATATTATCTCCTTTCTCAGGCATTCGTTGTGGTTGAAGATTAGATAGTTATAGTTACCATCTTCTTATGATCTAGCCAAGCCACTTCAAAAACAAGACTTAGATTACTTAGGATAGAATATTTATTAAAACATTTAGCATATGTTCCTTGCTTAATATTGTTTATGCTGGTTGTAATTATAATCTTATACTTGATATCTCTTTCAAGTGTATATAGTTTTCTATTGGGTTTAGAAGTCTCTCATTTAAACAATTTGGAGAGGTTCTGTGGGTGATCCTTCAGTCATTAGCCTTTAAAGTACCAGCCAACCTAGGCATGGTCTCTTTGTCTTCACCTCTCTGCTTTATTTTATTTTATTTTTTATTAATTTGTATTGATCTATACATTTTTCTCTGCTCCCCTACCTACCTTTCCTCTCCCCTTAACCCACCCTAAGGTCCCATTCTCCCAATTTATTCAGGAGATCTTGTCTTTTTCTACTTCCCTTGAGGATTAGATCCGGGAATGTCTCTTTTAGGGTTTTCATTGTTGTCTAAGTTTTCTGTGATTGTGATTTCTGGGCTGCTTTTCTTTGCTTTATGTTTAAAAACCACTTATGGGTGAGTACATGTGATAATTATCTTCCTGTATCTGGGTTACCTCTCTCAAAATGATATTTCCTGGTTCCATCCATTTTCCTGCAAAATTCTAGATGTCATTATTCTTTTCTATTGTGTAGTATTCTACTGTACAAATGTGCCTCATTTTCTTTATCCATTCGTAGGTCGAGGGGCATTTAGGTGGTTTCCAGATTGTGGCTATGACAAACAATGCTGCTATGAACATAGTTGAGCACATGTCCTTGAGACACAATTGAGTATCCTTTGAATATATATCCAAAAGTGGTATTATTGGGTCTTCAGCAAGGTTGTTTCCTAATTTTCTGAGAAATTGACAGACTGACATCCAAAGGGGCTGTACCAGCTAAAAGGTAGCTGTAAAGTGTGTGCTCACTCTTACTCTGGCTCTTGATTCCAGCTGCTAGATAAGTTTCTGTTCCTTATTCACGCAGAAAATTGTGATCTAGGGCAGTGATCTGTGAGTCAACCCTAAGTAAATAACCCTTCACTATATGTAATTATGAACTAGTGTGGGATTGTTATGTAATTTCTGTTATCAGTACATTTTCTTCTGATTTCTATTTCTCTGGTTCCAGAAGAAAACCTGGAACTTACATTGCCATATAGTGTCTGTTCTGCCCATCTGTTTCTTAGGCCATTTTGTCAATTATTGCCTGTGTATATTGTACACTGACATTGTACTTATTGTATATAGTTTTTTATATTAGTAATAGCCTTCTTTTTTATTTTAGACAAGAGGAGAAAATTATGATATTTCATTTATATTTTAATAAAAAAAGCTTACTTGAAGATTAGAGATCAAAACAACTGCCCTGGTCAGTCTTACAGACCAGGAAGTAGTGAAATACACCTTTAATCCTAGTAGACACATAATTTGCCATAGAAACTGGTTAGTAGTGGTGCATACTCTTAATCACAGTACTTGAGAAGAATATAAGATGGGAAGAAACAGCTCTCAGTCAGTCTCATTCTGAGATTCCTGGAGGCATGATCACCATGTCAGATTGAGGTAGAGGTAAGAGCCGGTGACTGGTTGTTTTGCTTTTCTGAACTTCAGGTTGAATCCCAATACCTGTCTCTGGGTTTTTATTAATCATGCTATACTGATTCTTTCCTCTAGAAATCAGGCCACACACACTGCTTGCTATAGGAAGAACTGATGGCCCCTGCTGTAGGAAAGCATGTTGAGTGATAAAAGGAAAAGTAAGCCAAGAGACTCTTTCATAAAGTTATGATACTCCAAATACAATGAATGGTGACATGTGAATCAAGCCAGTCTAAATCAAGTCAGGTAGAACTTTCAATGATCCCAAGAAGAGTTCATTTCTTTCTTTGGAAATGATTGCATCAGTCTGTTTCTACAGGAATTCCATAATTTTGTAAATGAGAATAGTCTCTCCCACACTCCCATGTTATATTATCTCTCCTAATCTAGTTCCTCTAAATGTTTTAAAAGAAAACTACTTCGTGCCTTTAAGACCACATTGTATTTTCTCTGTGATGATCTATCTCATCTAAATTTTATTTCACTTCAAAGCCCAAAATATCCTTACCACATTGTCAAGAAATCCTCTCTTTATAAAAACTCTCCTGAAGTACAGTTCTATGTCAACTCCATTCTGAAACAAATTAGCCTGCATATCTTAAAACACACTCCTGTCCTAAAACTCTCTGACAAACAAAACCATAGCAAGATTATTAAAACCCCAGAAACATATACTGGGGTCAACCTCCATAAAGCTAAACTCTCAGAAATCTGAAGAGTTGGGGTGGATAGAACCGTCAAAGTGATGACTTTAATTTTAGCTACATAGCTTAGCGAATTAAAGACTCATGTGTTTAGAAAAAGAAAGATATACAGGAAAAATAGATTCAGATGAGGAAAAACTCTAAATGATTTACTGTGTGTTTAAAAAATATGAAGGCTTGAGAGAAAAAAGAAAAATAAAATGAAATTCTTTTTATAAAAAGAAGCAGAGTAGTTGGGTATAGTGGCACACACCTTTAATCACAGAACTTGGGAGGTAGAGGCAGGGGGAATCTCTGAGTTCTACAGAGTGAGTTCTAAGACAGCCAAAAACACACAGAGAAACCCTGTTCTCAAAATTAAAAATAATAATAAATTGAGTTTAAATAAAGCCACATAAAGATGGAAAACACACAGTGAATTTGGATACTCTATGCTAATGTGCAGTTTTTGAATGGTTTGATGACTGAGGAAGGAACAACAGCTGCTAAAAGGCATTTGATTTCAAATGCTGCTGAATTAATCCAACACACATACACACACACACACACTATATATATATATATATGTATATATATATATGTTGAATATGCCTTGACTTCAAAATATAAGTCAGAAGTTATGAACTTATGTTACTTTGGAGAAGAGGTTTTGCTTTTGTTTCCACAGGAGATGAGAGAGACTGTAGATGTGGAAGGATACTTAAAGGAAATCCCACACTAGCTCATATTTGAGAAATAGATGGTTAGTTAGTTAGGCGTAAACTCACAATCAAATTCCTCTTCTTGAATGGAGAACAGAAAACAAATCCACCAACTGGAAGAGAGGGGACTCATGCTGTACATTGGCTTATATAATATAAGGGGCCATGCCCCAGTGGGCAGGTAACCTCTGTCTGTAAGACTTCTTACAGCACCTCCCCCAATTTTTTAAATAAGAGAATTCTAAGCCTAATACAACATTATATACAACAAGAACAAAGATATTCAATAATTATCCTATTCTAAATAGTTTTAGTCTTGTATAATAAATAACTTGGCCAAGTCTTGTGAGGCACGTAACTGCAACTATCTAGTCTTCAACCCTATTGAAGAACCAAGAACAGAAATAATATTACTTGAGTAACAGAAAGTGAAATCAAGCAACTTCCAAAATGTGTAACAAATGACAAAAACTACCTGGGCTATCACCCAAAGTCTCATTTGGAACTTTGAATCAACCAACTTTGGTTAAGGCTTATACTCACTCACAGACCATTTTCAGAGGCTTGAAAGTTTTCAAATCTGTCTCACCCTGTCTTTGCAAGATTATCCATTTCCAGATACTATGTATCTTGTCAGTGGTTGAGATATGAGCAGTTCTTCACCCAAAGACCAGTTTTGTCAAGAAGAAAACAAGCTCCAAGTGGAGTGTCTTTGGTACTCAACATTCTCTAGGGAAGAGATCATCAGTGCTGCCAGGAGCAATCGAGTCTCACTTCAACAGAACCCTAAGTTATTTAAATGCCATATTTTACTGCTATTTGAAGTGATTGAAGATTACCTATCTATGCAGAATATAATCTCAATGTATCTAAAGAATCTGATTAGTCTAACTTTAAGTGTGACATCATAGAAGACTACTGAGCTATAATTTGTAATAACTATATAACTTAAAGTCTAAGACTTCAGATTAGAATATTAGATAATAAACAAGCATACAAGCTTGAGGACAATGACCTCAAAATTTAAACAATGTATTAGTATCATAATCAGAGGTAGAAATGTACATTGAAATATGATAAATATATATGAATATATAAAAATGTGTCAAGCAGAGGTAGAAGCATGCATGCATACAATATTCAATATAATTTAACTGTATCAACATAGAAGAATCTATATCAATGTAATTACCCAAAAATAATAACTCACAAGTATTCACTCTATTAGTCACTGTTATTATTAGTATGAATAAGCTCACACTAATCTATTATCCCATCCAATTTTCACTTTTTTATTTTTTGGTTTTTGAACCTGTAAAATTTCCCCCAAACCCCCAACCCTATACCAATTATAATCAACCCCTAAATGATGTCCCTAACACTGAGGACAAACTTTGTTGGGAGAGGAAACATTGTCTTCTAGAATTATTTCCAGCTGTCATGGGGGTGATGTTTTTTCTATGGAATCCAGTGAAAGTAAAATGATGGTTAAGTTCCAAGATTACTGTCTGGTATAATTGCAAATAGTCTCTGAGTATCTGGTAGGGTTTTTCTGATCTTGCTAATTGGATGTCTGGCCAGAACTTTGTAGAAAAATCAACCATTTCACCTAACTAAGTTGGAATGATCTGAGCAGTTGGTATCAAACAAGTCTTTTAGTAGCACTCTCAGGGTTATGAAGTCATATCAACCAAATGGAGTTGTTGTGTGGTGCCATCTTCTTCCTGAAAACTTCAACAATTACTGCAGGAAAATTTATTATTTATTGTAGGATCTTGAACATTACTTATACAGATATATACAGGCATATATATTCAATGAAAGTTATGAAAGAGACAAAAATAGAAATGAAGAAATGTAAAATTTTTCTAAATTCTTTTTACTTTCTAATGACATCTAATAATGACACCTAACAAAAGATTGTACAATACTTTATTTACTTTAAATTATCTATGCCATTGAAACAGCTACAGAGAAACATTGAATAATAGAAAAAACAACACTAAACTGAAGCAGCTGGTATTCTTCAAGGATCTGTTGTAAGAGGGTGAAAGCCCATGTATGTGTTGTGTTTGGAAGAGGTTTTGATTTTCTTTGCATATGAAAAAAGCTATGGATATGATCGAAATTGGTAAAGGTTTGATTCAAACAGGAGAGACCTCTTAAGTAGGAGAGGTGATAGTTCATCAACTGATGTGATCATTCAACCTGATAAAAGGGAAAACTCAACAAATTACACGCGTGAAAGGGTTGTTTTTTTAAAATCTTTCCAGGAAAAAAAAGCGAGTGAGGAATCTAAAGACGTTTGAACACCTAAAGCCTTGAGAAAAGAAAGAAGAACCATCCGGAGAAAATGATAACCATTAAAGCTGGAGAGATGGCTCAGAGGTTAAGAGCCATCTCTTAGCCTGCTCTTCCAAAGGTCCTGAGTTCAATTCCCAGCAACCACATGGTGGCTCACAACCATCTGTAATGGAGTCTGGTGCCCTTTTCTGGTCTGCAGGCATACACACAGACAGAATATTGTATAAATAATAAATAAACAGAATATTGTATACATAATAAATAAATAAATATTTATTAAAAAAAACAATAATCTGGCCTAATGGTATATAATAATTTCTACAGCGTAAAATTTCAAAATGTCTGTTTTTTCCGGTCTCTAAGTATCAGATGGTCTTTATCTAGTTCCAGCTCAATTACAGATTAAATTCTGCTTTCCAATTAGAATCTGCCTCTTTCTTTTAAAACTAAACATGTTTGCAAAAAAGAAATTTCAAAATCTCTGTCTCATCTCTTCATAGCCACTTTGTATGAGACAAAAGGAAACCAAAATTCTAGGAGCTAATATATTTTTCACTAATCTAATATATCTCATACTTATTTTGACTCTTTAAAACTTTTTTAGGTAAAAGTACTTAAAATTTAAACTTTCAGTGTTGATTTTAATTGCACTATTAAATTCTAACTAATCTAACCTTAGGTTTTATGTAGCTTCCTGTATGTGATTTCATGATTGAATTTAAGCAGATATTTAGGAATTAATCCTGGATATCCCAGGTATAGGTATAATTAATAAAGCATGGTACTTTAACCTCTCTAAGATTTACAGCATATATACCTTAATATATTTAAGTTTTCCAGTGAACAATAAATAATCCTATAAACAATTCTGAACTCTCCAAAAGTATGATGGGAGCCGTACAACAATTATTGTAGCAGGATTGTCATAATACCACTAAACTGATAAACACCATCCTAAGATTGGCTTTGGATGGCAAACTGCTCCAGATAAACCCAATTGTCTCATGGATTTGCCGTATTGCTCCATACAACATAAAGTAATTTGAGAACAAGACAACCAAAGACAGCCGATGTGGGGTTGATGGTTTTTGGTGTCCTTGGGTTATGTTACTTGTCATTAGGTGTTGATTGTTAGTAACAAGTTGCTAACGAGTATATGTAAAAAGCTGGTTAGATTTGATAGAATGAAAAATAGATTATTAATTCTAATTTTAACCAAAAAAATTAACTACTCCATCTAAGCTACTTACATTGTTATACATTTTGTAAATTGATAGAAATTTATGATTATACTCCTTATACTTCTTATACTGTATATGTTTCTACTTCTATTTAAGATTTTTATATTTTGATACAAATTCAATGTTATTTTTGATATACTTTATACATGTTTATACTTGCTTTTAATATTTTTTCTACATTGTTACAAATCTGAGGTTATTGTCCTCATATTGTTCATCTGTTTCTATTTTTTCATAAAATATTACCTATACAGCTTGCTCATTAATACAATGTGAATTTGCAGTCCTTAAATGTTATGTAGGAAAATAAAGAAATCATATTAGTTAGGTTTTACAGGTATACATAGGAACTTCCCAAAGGTAGGCAATTCAACTCTTCAATGAACTTTAGAACATGGCATTTGAAATGTTTTAATAACATAGACTTTTGTTGTCATGAGAATCATTTGTTCTAGCAGCACCAATCAAAATGGAAGAGGATGATAGGCATTGAAAAATTTCCATGTGTAGTTACTTCTTTGTGGTACATGGGGTAGCCATGAATGCAAGAACCTGCCCTTGCCTCAACTACTGATAGTATACTGTCTAAACAGGATAATCAAAACACAAAGAAATGCAACTGCTGAAATTGCCAAGATAGTTTAGACAGTCTGTCAAAATTTCTTGCTTCTAAAAAAATTCTGTCAGATATACTAGGCTTTTAGGCTAAAGATCAATGCCCCACTATTGCAGAGGAAACTTGTGTGACTGTCTACAAATATAGCAGTTTCTATCACTTCTCACATATTTTTTCAAGGTACTGGCTTGTTCTTCCTGCTTACTCAGGCAATATTATTTCCTTTTTGGACCTTCTATTATGATGAAGACTAGACAGTGACAATTACTTCTCATGAATCTTTGCAAAAGGCATATTAGTTACTAAACATTGGACTCTTCTTGAGAGGACAGTTAATGGAGTAATCTCTATAAATTTGCCAATTACTTAGGGACTGAACATTGAGAATGTACTTCCTACGTGATGATTGTTCTTGCTGTATGTAGTTTCAGTTTTGTTAAAGCTGATTAATTTGCTTTCTTTTAGGACAATTATTGATAATAATTGTCATTGTATATAGTTTTATACTTTTAGAGTTAGAACCTTTCTTCTTAATTAAAATGAAAGGCAGTGTTACAGAAGCCTGTCAGTGGTCCACTAGCCAAAAGAGAAGATTGTTTTGGTAGAAGAGACAGGGTTTTCATTGAGGATGGACATGAACAAGGGAGAGACAGCTTTCCAAGCCAAGAACAAATAAAGGATGGTATAAGTGGTGACTTAGTGTTTCAGTTCAAGGTCCTCCTTTTGACCTTTAACATTACTTCATTGATTTTGCTTGATAATAAATGGTAAACAAATCATTTATCATTCTCTTAATCTCTTATTCATGGAAACTTATATTTTAAGAAAAAGGAATAAAATAATGTATTATTTTGAATGATATTGGTATTTAAGAAGTTGATCTACATTTTCTCCTAATAACTTTTTTGCCAGATTTGGCATGCAAATGTGTGTTTATGAAAATGAAAAGTGTATTATATACACACAGCTTTAGGATATCATTACTAGATTTTGTTTCTATTCTTACATGATAGGTTTCTCTATCAGAGGTTTTGGAATGACAAATAATATTTCCTTCATGACCATCATCTTAATAACTGAGGTGCAGAATATGTTTTTCCGAAATTTAAAACATATATTTTAATCGGTAGATAGGATAAGCATGTCTTTCATCAAGACCTTGATGCTATTTGAAGACAACAATGCATCACAGGGTCTTAGAAACTGAGCAAGATAATTTAAGTATGACACAATTTCTATATATATTTGTATGGGCATAAAATCTTCTATTTAGAAGAGCTGATATGTTAATATTTCATTGAAGCTGCAGAAATGGATAAGCGGTTAAAACTACTTGTTTCTCTTTTAGTGGACCTGGTTTGGGGTCTGAGCATCCATATAGTAACTAACAGCTATTTATACTTCTAGTTCCAGACATTCTCCTCTCCTGCATAGGCTCTAAATGCATGTAGTAAACAGTCATTCATGAAGGCGAAATCCATTTACACAAAATTAAATAAATAATTCTTGTTAAATGTTAGACCTAATGAATGCTGACCTTATTGGATCACACTGTGCATTATGAAAGGGCCACATAATACAACATGCACCCCTAAAGTTGCTTTCCGGCATGAAATTGATTACATATCAAGAAACTGACAAGAACATGCTGACAGATTTTTACTCTTAAGTGGACTTCAGAGAACAGTGGATGCTGACTTGAGTTGTTAAAATACACAAAGTTATATTGAACTATAATCTGAAAACATACATAGTTTCTTTAAAGTTTATGTAGTTTATGGCAGGTAAAATGAAGTATTTATTTATGTGCTGGAGTATGTGTCTAGGGCTCAAGCCTGTCAACAAGTACTCTACTACAGAGTTGTATGACAGCTTTGAAGCTATATTTTTAGGCTACATGTTGCCAAGTATGAGGTATTAGTTAAATTATGGAGCAACTGTCTTCAAGCAATATTCCAATAGGCTTCATAGTTGGACAGATATAAATACGGATATGGATATAGATATGAAGGTAGACATGAAGAAAGGATTTTGACTATGTGGGGAGTTTGGAGGAAAATTGTGAGGAGACTCAGGAATGAATAAATCAATGCATATGTGTGAAATTGTCAAAGTTTCATTAAATATGAGATAAAAGGTTTGAAATAAATAATGATAAGATATTAAAGACAAAGAATATAAGAAATATATTTTTCCATGTATTTAGTCTTTTTAGTTTTTTTTTCCCTCAGAATAATGTAATTGCAGGTATATGCCTGAAAACTATTTGCCTAATAAAAATATTTTACCTCTTGAGTATATTATGATATTTTATTCACAAATTGTCATATATTATTGGAGTTTTTGATGTTTTTTTTTAACCTCTCTCATGCATCCAACTACAAACTATGGCTTTCAGCTTAGTGTTATAGATTCTAGAATTTCATGGAACATCTGTAAAGAGATTATCCTCTCTTCTTATAAAAAGAGATATTGTAGCTATTAGGATTGGTGATAATGTTGGTTTAGACATACAAATCCTGATAATTAGTAAGCAGAGGACTTTTCTGGAACAGAAGGCTGTTTGATAAATTATTAAGAATACTGACAGTCATGAAAATTCACGGTTTCATAATGACATGCAGCTTTGTCAATATTGTAGATAAATGTGGTTAGCATGTGTCTATACATATAAATTTTACCCTCTCATGGCATATCATCTATACTGTTCTATGCCATATTGGATTCATGGCCATCCAATTAATTATGCTAACAGTAGTTTAAGTGTCAAAATTTCAGAATGACACCAAGATGTCATTTCTATGAATCTCTAACTGTGCTACTTCCATGAGCATCACTCTAGTTTTCATAAACAAAATTTGTGAAAGGAGGAAAAGAAGAATATGATCTAGGTAAAATAATAAAAATTTGAATAGAGTATTTAAAAATAGCAAATTAAGAGTCTAAAATTTAAGGTTCAACTATTTGGAAGGTTTAATAATTCCTCAACTTGTGGAACATCTAAACATTTTGTATTTACCTTTCTAGTTAAAATTCAACAAAATTTAAGAAACAATGAATGAATATTTACAAACCCTAAAAAATTAAGATGGAAAGATTGCTCTAAGGTATACATAAATTATTTAAAAAATTTTCATATGCCGATTAGGACCTGGTACACATTTATAAAAATTCTAGGGAGATGAAAATCATGAACATCTGGCCCCTAGAAAATATTGTATTTATAGGACTGTCCAAATTGAGGAAGAATGTGAGTTGGTGGACACTTGATTGCCCAAAAGAACACCCGCTGCAAAAACAGCAACTTCTTAACAGGTAAATAGTGAACAGAGAGTGTTACCTGTGAGAAAAGAAGCAAAGAACTCTTTTGCAAGTTCTCCTAGGCAGCTATTCTATAGGGCTCTGGTCAGACAACACACATGACATACTAAGAGCATGTTTATGTAGCTTTATCTCTTTATATATTTTAATACTGAAAATCATGTCTCATGTGAAGTATCCTGTTAAATCAGAAATATCTGGGAAATACATCAAAATTGTGGGCAGAACTTCAGGGAAGAAGAAAAAAAGGGGTCTGTCAAATGATAGTGGACTGATTCATAAATGGAGAAAGTAGGACCTTTTCTAATGAAACTGAATGAAGAGGTTTATAATTGCCTTAGGTTTGGCCACAGTCCCCAGATTTCACTCATACATACTCAGACGACGAAAACAACAAAGAATAATTTCATGCTGAATATTTTATTGGAATATTGAAGGTTCTCTTACAACATCATTGCTCCATTGAAATGACATTAAAGGTAAATGCTTTCTACTCCGCCTGCAATAAATAAACAGATAAATGATGTCAGGGAGAAGAAAGATCTAGCCTGAAATACAAATATTTTATGAGATTTCTGTTAGTTTTTTGGGTTAGTGTTAAGACATTTGATGGAGAGTGACTTTAAATAACATTTGTCACAGAAATCAAGGTATAGAGGACTTTTAAGTTTTAGATGTGTAAGATATTTATGCCTTTTGGAAGACTGTGGTGATCTCTAGAGTTCCATACTGTGCTGTTGGCAGGAGGTTCTTCATTCGTTCCCTAGTGTTCAGCCCCAAAATAAGCACTCGGAAGCCATATTATTTAAATCACTGCTTGGCCAATCATTTAAGCATATTGTTAGATACCTTTTATATCCTAACTAATCCATCTATATTAAATTGTTCATCACCACAATGTCGTGACCTACCAGCAAGGTTCCAGTTGGGGGCTCGTGCCTTTCTCCTCTGGCAACTCCATGGCTTCTCACTGACTCGGACTTCTGTCTCCCAGCATTCAGCTTATTTTCCTGCCTAGCTCTATTCTGCCCTATCTATAGACCCAAAGAAGCTTCCTATTAACCAATGTTATTCACAGCAAGCAGAGGGAATCTCACATCTTTGTTAGAATGATAAAGTGTCTTATTACTTTTGTCGTCCTGATGAACCTTTTATTTATGTAGAAAATTTCTAGAGGTTACTTGCCTCTTCTTCACCACCCTCCTCAGGTGGGCCTTCTGGTTTTTCTGGTTTAGGAGGACGAGGTTTCTCCTCATCTCCCTCCTGGGGTGGGCC
>JABTXL010006616.1:28826-130936 GCA_025134845.1 Neodon shergylaensis
CTTTCTTTCTTTCTTTCTTTCTTTCTTTCTTTCTTTCTTTCTTTCTTTTTCCTCCTCCTCTTCCTCCTCCTCCTCCCCTTTCTCCTCCTTCTTTTTCTTCCTCTTTATTCTTATTTCTATCAGTTTTTCCCATTGCAAATGTTCCCATATATATCCTTAAAACCAGCAATTCCTCAGCCCCAGCAGGTTTCAGGGCTTGATTTATTCTGTCCCATAATGAATCTGATCAAGGTTTTCATACACACACAGAGAGAGAGAGAGAGAGAGAGAGAGAGAGAGATCCATAACTGTTAACTCAAAGGTGGCTAGTGCACATCAGGTGAACCCCATAATAAAGAAAGTTAAGGAAGTAAAGAAATCATCAAGGAGTGAATTTTAGATGGGGAAAATTAGTGTGCTATGCTATATTTTTAGGGGTTAAAAAGAGCTAAAAAGTTTATTTTCAGTGCACCACTTTTTTTTTCTTCTCCCAGCATGCATAGCATCAGGTAACCAAGCACCCTACACAATAAGTCAGGGAAAAGGTATGTTTCTTGATCAGATATCACAAACACCATATGCTGCAGCTTCTATTGGCATAGGTCTCTTTGGGTGGTAGAAACAACGAAGGAACCCATGGCTCTAAATTATTAATTCTGGGGTATCTGTTATCAGCTGTTATGGTTTTCAAGTAAAAACCTGAGCATGAGCTTGGGCTAGTAGTAATTCTATGTACTTTGATATTGGTCAATGTCTTAAATGGAATGCTCTTCCATAGAATATAAGCAACTGACCAAATAACTGATGATAAACATGGTTGTAGCAAGGAAGGCCTTTCTGTTTACCTAGAAGAGAGGAACAGGGAACTGGCAGTGGTAAACTGTTTTTACATATAGCTAGGGGATGACAGTTCTTAACTGTGTGTATTAATTCTCAAATGTGTAACAGAAGGAGAATTAGCTACAGTGAAAGTCTACAGCAAAAGACAGCCACTCATTCACAAAGCAGTAATGCCAAAAAGCCTTGCCCTTTGGTTCAAAAACCTTCACTAAAGTCCTTGTCTTTGATAAGTCTCCAGGGAAGAAATGACTGAGCATTTACTGTATAATGTTGTGGCTTGTAGCAATATTATATAAGGTCCAAAACCATAGTGTGCTTTTGATAGATATGTGAAAACTGCAGAGATACAATGGCTAGTGGCATCTCTATATTTATCAGAGATGCATTATGAAAGCAAAATATATTATCACGAGGCAAATAAACTGTTGTTATTTAAATAGTAGAGCAATCTTGTCCCATGGGAATTTTGAAAGTCAAAGGAGCAGTTATATGGGTAAGCAGAGGTTACCTGTGCCATGGCTGCACTGATGCCATGGCTGCATTGATATAATTACTTAGAAGCCTGATATTATTTATAAATGCTTGGCTAATAGTTCAGGCTTGGTACGAGATAACTCTGAAACCTTAACCCATATTTCTTTTTTTATATTTTTTTATATTTTTTTTCCATTTATTTATTTATTTTTAATTAAAAATTTCCACCTCCTCCCCTCCTCTCATTTCCTTCCCCCTCCCTCTCCAGTCCAAAAAGCAGTCAGGGTTCCCTGCCCTGTGGGAAGTCCAAGGTCCTCCCCCTCCATCCAGGTCTAGGAAGGTGAGCGTCCAAACAGACTAAGCTCTCACAAAGCCAGTACATGGAGTAGGATCAAAACCCAGTGCCATTGTCCTTGGCTTCTCAGTCAGCCCTCCTAGTCCGCCATGTTCAGAGAGTCTGGTTTGATCACATGCTCCATCAATCCCAGTTCAGCTGGCCTTGGTGAGCTCCCATTATATCAGCCCCACCGTCTCAGTCTCAGTGGGTGGGCGCACCCCTCGTGGTCCTGACTTCCTTGCTCATGTTCTTCCTCGTTATGCTTTTCATTTGGACCTTGGGAGCTCAGTCCAGTGCTCCAATGTGGGTCTCTGTCTCTAGCTTCATCCACTGCCAGATGAAGGGTCTATGGTGATATGCAAGATATTCATCAGTATGGCTATAGGATAGAGCCATTTCAGGCTCCCTCTCCTCAGCTGCCCAAGGATCTAGCTGGGGACATCTCCAAGGACACCTAGGAACACCTCTAGAGTCAAGTCTCTTGCCAACCCTAAAATGGCTTCCTGAATTAAGATATATACTTCCCTGTTCCCATATCAACCCTTCCTTCATCCCAACCGTCCCATTCCCCCAAGCTCTCCCCATCCTCCCCTTCTCCCTTTTTTCTCCCCACCTTCCCTACCCCCACCCACAAGTTTCCAATTTTTGCCTGGCAACTTTCATACAAAGTCTATTAGCAGCCAAAAAATTAGAAAACATAGACACATATAAGATCCAGACACTCTGTTACTTCCAATTATTTAACAATTATTTTATTCATTTCTTAGGGACTTTAATATTTTAAAAGTATATATTTCTTTCTTAAGATTGTCTATGTCTCTCTTTTTCCCCAATTCTTAAAGACACTGTAACCCATTTAGAGCTTTCTTTTCCACCTAAATGTCTCTTTATTGAATATCAGTAATCATTTTTCTGACCTCATGAGCCTTTATACTGGTAAATAACTTGGTTAAGGTCAAACCCTCTGCTTTGGCATCTGACTCTGCCCTGCTTGCTTCACAAAAAGCTAAACTTTATGGTGGATGTATTAACATGAAAGCCATTTTTATTACCCCAAGTCTGAGTAGTTTTGGGCTCCATGCTGCCATCAAGTAGTGTGCCAGCTATTGCTCGTAAACCCCATATAAGTGTTTGATATAGCATGTCCTCTTAAAATAGCCATGCGTATTTTGCCATTAGTATAATGTCAGAAATATATCTCTCAAAGGAGCCATGCCTCTTCTTGCTGCTAGCAGATAGAGCCTACCAAGAAAAGACAGTTACTAAGAAGCCAAGTTTGACTCCATTTTTGAGTGATTAGAATTTTTCTTTAAGTTTGTCAAGTATTATGTGGGAATTCTGGTCCCTAATTGAAATTCCAATTGTTATTTTTTAAAAAAGGTAAATTAGATATGAAAGATTAGAGTTACTATATACAAGGAGGAAGTACTTAGCCCTATCTCAACTGATATGCCAGACATTGTTGACATGACCACAAGAGTCCTCACCATCTCTGTAGAATGGATATGGAGTAGGGTAGGTGGAGGGTTTGCGAAGCAGAAGTGGAGTCAGAGGAAACTGGATTCGTATGTAAACAAAAAAGTTTGTTCTTAGAAATAAAATTAACAGATAAATAAAAAATTTACTGTCACAAAGATAAGTTAAATAAAATAATATTTTCTATAAATTTGCAAAATATAAATGTATCATACCTGAAATTCCTACTAAATAACTACTATATATATAAGTTTAAAACATTACTTTTTAATTAGGCATAAAGGGAGAATGCTATGAATTAACCCTTTTGTACACTATAAATACGCACTTCTCTCATTGATTAATAAGGAACTGACTGGCCAGGAGGCAGACAGATAGTATAAACAGTACAGCCAAACTGAGAATACAGGGAGGAAGAAGGACAAAATCAGAGTGGTCATTAACAAACACAGAGAGATACAAGATGAACTTTCCATACTGATAAAAGGTACCAAACCCCATGGCCAAACTCAGGTAAAAATATGGACTTATTGAAAATATAAGAATTAGCTAGTAACAAGCCTTAATTATTCCAAGCTTTTATAATGAGTCTATGTGTGGGTTATTTGGAAAATGATGGACAGGAAGAAAAGTCTGCCTAAAATATGCCTTTGTTAGGTTCCTATATTCGTTCCTATATTCATCGGAGGTGATCCTGACACAAAGGCCAGTTTTATACTTTCAGTAAGGAAAATAAAGTCTGAGACAAGGAGCATAGGGATACCTAGGTAGACTTCTTCACATGTGTGTACTGTGGAAATGATACAAACATTTGCCCTTTCCTTGAACTTCTTCAGTGTTGGCAATCTGTGAAACAGACCATTCTGTTAACTTCCCCCAAAATGTCATCTATGAACTCATGAGGCATAATCCAAACAATTTATGGAACAGCTTACTAAGAAAACATTTAGCAAAGGTGAAGTTAAATGATGGGCAGCATGCCATAGGCTCTTAGTGGCCTGGAGGTTGTTAGAGCCCTGAAGTAATCCATGTCTGGAATGTACGCCTTGGACTTAATATTGTCTCCATAAAAAGCACAACCTCTACCTTCTACTTCCCACTACAATGTATACATTTTCTAAACTTCCACAACAGTCATACACAAATTGAGAGAATAAATAATGTGTTGTATTTTAACATAGATTAGTGTGCTAACACATATATTTTTTTACGATTTCCATTTATTTTTTTATTTTTTCTTTTTTTGATCCCAGCAGAAAATATGAAAGTTATGTTGCCATACTTAATCTGTTCTGCCCATCTTTTTCTTATGTCATTTAAAAATTCATGTGCTAAATACCTTCTTTTGATTCCTTTTTGTTTATTTGTTTGTGTGTGTGTGTGTGTTTTGGGAGGGAGATTCATGAAATTTTATACTAGTGAAAATGTGATATACCAAATATAAGCCAATTAGTCTTCTTCTTGGCACATTTTTTTGATGATTCATTTATTACCCTCAGATACATCATTTGCTAAGGTGTCTTCGCATTTCTTAGTTTGATGCCTTCATTCTCCTGTACAATGTGAGGAAGGATCCATTTAGTTCTCTTTTCAAATTGAAGTCTCTTGCTTTGAGGATGTTTGATGTTAATCTTTCCCAAAATATTACTGCAAGCTCTTTCTCAGTGTTCATTTTCTGTCCATAATTAGAAAATTTCACCGTTAGTAAAACGTATCAAAATCTTAATTTTCCTTTCTGAATCTACTCACAAAAGTTTTCCACATAAGTCTTTTTTATTTTTTTTTAGATTCCTTATACAGCAAGCATTTCTATTCAAAGATATTGTCTTCTCTCTGTTTTAGAATTTCAGTAGGAGGGGCTGGAGAGATGGCTCAGTGGTTAAGAGCATTGCCTGCTCTTCCAAAGGTCCTGAGTTCAATTCCCAGCAACCACATGATGGCTCACAACCATCTGTAAAGAGGTCTGGCGCCCTCTTCTGGCCTTCAGGCATACAGACAGAATATTGTATACATAATAAATAAATAAATATTAAAAAAAAAAGAATTTCAGTAGGAAAAGCATAGCAGGTAAAATGACTGGAACATAATCAAGTTATGAAACATACTGACCCACATGTGCATCCCATAATTTCTTTTCTACAAAACTGAATATTCTCTCAAACTCAGCTGATCATTTTCTTGGACTATTAAGTTTTTTTTACCTTTTAAGTTTTAAAATAAATTACTTAGTTCTTGAAGTATCTATTCAAGTGTAGGCCATAGCAAATTAATATTTTTAAATATTATATACATGTAATTGCAAATATCTGAGAAGACCAGAAAATGGCATTAGTTCCCCTGGAGTTGAAGTTATAGGTGGTTATGAGTCACTAAATATGAACTCTTGGAAGGGAACGTGGTCCTTTTTACAAGAATAAGACTTGCTATTAACCGCAGGCCATCATTCCATATCCCCAAGTGCACATTCATGACAAATAAAAGTGATTCTAATGTTGAACCTGTGGTGATAAGCCTGTCATTTCAGATAAATTATTGTTATCTGAATTAAATCACAAGCAAAATAAATAAAATTGGTATTTTTATAAAGTAATAAAATAAAAAAAAATATCAGTGATAATTCTTTTGCAAGGAATGTTAAACAGCCCTACCTTGTATCAGCACTTTGTATGAAAGCCAGTGGAAATAACTCATAATCAGTTTCCTCAATCTACAATTCACCATATCATGGATGATGTCTTGTTAACTGATTTAGATGCAGATGCCTTAGAGAAAACATTTAAAGAAGTAAAGAGAATTTTGCTTTGCTAGGGAATACAAATTGCTCTTGAAAAAACTACAAAAAGGAGATGATTTTAATTACTTAGGATACTTAATAGATTTACAAAAACAAATCAACCATAGAAAGTACAAATCAGGAGAGATCAAATGTGAGCTCAATGATTTTCAAAAATTCATTCTTTTGATTCCTAAAGTAACAATTGTCAATGTTCAAAAAATGATACTCTGAAGTAATGAAGATTAGAAATTTAACAGAAAAGCTAGGTCTATTGGGGGAGAGGGTGCTGAGGAAATCCTAACTCTTATCACCTAATAATAATTTGTCTGAAATGACAGGCTTATCACCACGGGTTCAACATTAGAATCACTTTTATTTGTCATGAATGTGCACTTGGGGATATGGAGTGATGACCTGAGTTTAATAGCAAGTCCTATTCTTGTAAAAAGGACCACGTTCCCTTCCAAGCGTCCATATTTAGTGACTCATAACCACCTATAACTTCAACTCCAGAAGAAGTAATGGCATTTTCTGGTCTTTTCAGATATCTGCAATCACATGCATACAGACACAGACAGACAGACAGACAGACAAACACAAACACACACACACACACACACACACACAAACAGACTCATGGGGTAATAGCTATATCCCATACATAAGAGATTATGAATTTGGTAAGGTGCAGGGTGACACAGGAGGAGTTGTAAGGGGATAGGGAGATGTGTAAATGATCTAAAAGTACATGCACACACACACAATACAGATATACACCATGGGTCATATGATGAAATCAGGACAAACTTCTGAAGTTGGATATGTAGACATGTTTACAAGTGTTTACTGCGTAATGGGTGTTCCTTGGTGGAAAGCAGCCTTGTTCTTGACTTGGTGAATCTTAGAAAAGAACTCTTTTTCAACTATTACATGGGTTTTTGGAATAGAACTCAATTAACCACAGTTGTACAACAAATGCATTTATGTATGACTTCTCTTTGGTACTGTAAACTGATAGTAAATCATTTATCCTCAGTAAATGGCTTAAAGACAAAACAGGTAAAATTTTGAATATTTTTACCTAAGATGGTATTCTCTAAGCTTAACTTTTGCATTATCTATTTAAAACTTTCTCAGCAGCATCTGAATGATTCAATATTGATTTATTTATTGTCATTGTACTTATTGTATATAGTTTTTCTTATATTAGTTATAGTCTTCATTTTATTTTAGATAAAAAGGGGAAATGTCATGATATTTCATTTGTATTTTAATAACTAAAGCTTGTCTGAAAATCAGAGAGTAAAACTGCCATTCTGGTCAGGAAAACAGACCAGGCAGTGGTGACACACACCATTAATCCCAGTACACTTATGAATTGCCATAGAAACTAGTCAGTAATAGTGCATGCTTTTAATCCTAGCACTAAAGGGGAATATAAAATGGGAGGAAAGAGCTCTCAGTCAGTCTCATTCTGAGTTTCCTGGAGGCATGATCACCATTCCAGATTGAGGTAGAGGTAAGAGCCAATGACTGGCTGTTTTGCTTTTCTGACCTTCATGTTGAATCCAAATACCTGTCTCTGGGTTTTTATTAATCATGCTACACTGCTTCTCTCTCCCAGATATCAGGTTATACACATTGCTTTCTGTCCTGTAGGAAGAAATGATGGCCCCTGCTGTAGAAATGGAGACTCCAGTGGTAAAGGGAAAAATAGTTCCTGACACTCTTCCATAAAGTTATGGTTCTCCAAATACTTCCTTTTTAGTGAATGGTGACATGTAAATCCCACCAGAATAAATCATGGGGGATAGAACTTTCAATCATCCCATGAAAAGTTCATTTCTATCTTTGGCAATGGTTGCATCAGTCTTTTTCTACAAGAGTCCCATAATTCTGTAAATGAGAACAGTCTCTCCAACTCTCCCATGTTACATTATCTCTCCTAATGTAGTTCCTCTCAAGGTTTTAATTAATTAAGAAATTTTTAATTAAGAAAATTAAGTAATTAAGAAAAAATACTCTGTCCCTCCAAGACCACATTGTATATTCTCTGTGATGATCTATCTCACCAAAATCCTATTCCACTTTAAGGCCCAACATGTTCTTACCACATTGTCAAGAAATACTCTCTTTATAAAAAAATCTCCTGAAGTACAGTTCTATGTCAACTACTTTCCGAAACAAATTAGTCTGCATGTTTATTTAAAACACATTCCTTCCAGAAATTCTTTGCCAAACAAAAACATAGCAAGATTAGTAAAAGCCCAGAGGCAGATATTGGGGTCAACCTCCATGAAGCTAGACTCTCATAAATCTAAAGACTGGGTTGGATATTGATGTCAAAGCCACGGCTCTAATTTTAGCCACATAGCTTAGCTAATTAAAAACTCACATGGTCAGAAAAAAGAGAGATACAAATTGCCTAGATATACAGGAAAGATAGATTCAGTTAAAGAAAACCTCCAATTGATTTACAGTGTGCTTAAATATATGGAGGCTTGAGAGAAAAAGGATAAAATTCTTTTTTAAAAAAAAAGAAACAGAATAGTTGGGTATGATGACACACACCTTTAATCACAGAACTTGGGAGACAGAGGCAAGACAATATCTGTGAGTTTTACAGAGTGAGTTCTAGGATAGCCAAAGATACACAGAGAAATCTGGTTCTCAAAAAAATAAATAAAAAAAATAAAAATAAATTGATTTTAAAATAAAGCCATGTAAAGATGGAAAACAAACAGAGAATTTGGATACTGTATGTTATTGTATGGTTTTTAAATGGTTTGATGGCTGAAGAAGGCTAAAAGACATTTGATTACAAATGTTGCTGGATTAATCCAACATATATATTGAATATGCCTTGACTTCAAAATTTAAGTCAGAAGTTATGTTATTTTGTGGAAGAGATCTTGCTTTTGTTTCCCCAGGAATTGAGAGGCTGTGTATTCATTCTGAGAAAAAAAATCAAGTTTAATTAAGGAAAACCTCCTAAAAAATCTCTCATGGGAATGAATGACAAAAATAATCCTACAATTCAGAGGACCTCTGTTGGAATTCCCTTTGAGCTCTACATCCAGAACAGCCTCAAGACTGCTGACTGAGATGATCAAGCATCACAGAATATTCCAGTCAGTACTTGACAATAATCCAAAATTTCCTATAGGTTCCCATAAGACTATCAGTGCCCCCAAGCAGCAGGAAGTAGCCCAGACAACTATGCCCACATTCCCCAAAAATGGACTGTAGATGTTTGTCTTTGTTTATACTGTTAGTTACAAGTTATGGATAATGTTCAAGAAAAAGCTAAACAAAGGAAATTGGATTCAAAGTTCTTGTTTTGACAAAAAAGGGGGAATTGCTGTTGGAAAATGGTCTTGTACCCTGTAGAGATTTGTCACTTGTATTGGTTTAATAAATACTAATTATCCAAAAGTCAGGCATGGGTATAGGCAGGGCTACCAGAATAGGAGAACTCTTGGAAGAAGAAAGGTTCAATCTGCAGTCACCACCCAGACACAGATAAGAATGCTTTGCTGATTAAAGTTACCTAGCCATGTAGCAAGTACATACAAGAATTATGGGTTAGATGCAAGTTATAAGAGTTCATAAGAAGCCTGAGCTATAGGGTAACCAGTATATAATTAGTGTAGACCTCTGTGTCTTTCTCTGGTGTAGAACAGCTGAGAGACTGGGTGGGGAAACCTCTGTCAACACTGAAGAGTCCACAAAAATTAGCAGAATAAACTGAAAGAGAATTGGCTCTGAATAAGAAAAAACTGCAGGACACTCATAAGTATTACTGTATCCAGAGAATATTTGTATACTCATTATTCTGAATTTCCCATTCTTCTTCACCAATTATTATGCAGAAAGAAGATAATATACTGGAATGGATTTTTTGTTCTGTTTTTTTTTTTTAATTGAGCTCTACATTTTTCTCTGCTCCCCTACCTACCTCTTCCCCCTCCCTTCAACCCTCTTTCAAGGTCCCCAAGCTCTCAATTTACTCAGAAGATCTTGTCTTTTTCTACTTAGCATGTAGATTTGATCAATGTATATCTCTTTTAGGGTCCTCTGGGATTATGATTTGTGGCCTGGTTTTCTTTGCTCTATGTTTAAAAACCACTTATGAGTGAGTACATGTGATAATAGTCTTTCTGTATCTGGGTTACCTCACTCAAAATGATATTTTCTAGCTCGATCAATTTTCCTACAAAATTCAAGACGTCATTTTTTTTCCTGCTGTGTAGTATTTATTGTGTAAATGTCCTACAACTTCCTTATCTATTCTTCAGTCAAAGGGCATTTAAGTTGTTTCAAGTTTCTGCCTGTGAAAAACATTGCTTCTATAAACATATTTGAGCACATGTCTTTGAGGCACAATTGAGCATCTTTTAGATATATACCCTAAAGTGTTATTACTAGGTCTTGAGGAAGGTTGTTTTCTAATTTTCTGATAAATCACCAGACTGACATCCAAAGGGACTGTACCAGCTTGCATTCCCATCAGCAATGCAGGAGTGTTCCCTTTACCCCACAACCTTTCCAGCATAAATTCTCATCATCCATGTTTTTTATCTTGGCCATTCTCTACAGGGGTAAGATGGAATCTCAGAGTTGTTTTGATGTGTATTTCTCTGATGACTAAGGATGTTGAAAATTTCCTTAAGTGTCTTTCAGCCATTTTAGAATCCTCTATTGAGAGTTGTCTGTTTAGGTCTGTACTCCATTTTTTTTATTGGATGGTTTGTTCTTTTGATGACCAATTTCTCGTGTTCTTTGTATATCTTGGAGATCAGACCTCTGTTTGATGTGGGGTTAACAAAAATCTTTTCCTATTCTGTAGGCTGTTGTTTTGTCTTGTTGACCATGTTTTTGGCTTTACAGAAGCTTTTCAGTTTCAAGGGGTCCCATTTATGAATTGTTTCTCTCAGTGTCTGTGCCGCTGGGGTTATATTTAGGAAGTGGTCTCCTGTGCCAATGTTTTCAGTGTACTTCCCAGTTTCTCTTCTTTAAATCTTTGAAGAAAGAAATTGCAGAAGACACCAGAAAGTGGAAATATCTCCCATGATCTTGGGTAGGTAGAATTAACATAGTAAAAATGGCAATCTTACCAAAAGCAATCTACAGATTCAAAGCAATGCCCATCGAAATCCAACCAAAATTCTTCACAGACCTTGAAAGAACAGTGCTCAACTTCATATGGAAAAGCAAAAAACCCAGGATAGCCAAAACAATCCTGTACAATAAAATAACTTCTGGAGGCATCACAATTCTTGACTTCAAACTCAACTACAGAGCTACAATACTGAAAACAACCTAGTAATGGAATAAAAACGGACAGAAGGACTGATGGAACTGACTCAAGGACCCAGATATTAATCCACACACCTTCAAAAATCTGATTTTTGATAAAGAAGCAAAAAATATCAAATGGAAAAAAAGAAAACATATTTAACAAGCAGTGCTGGCGTAACTAGATATGGACATGTAGAAAAATGAAAATAGACCCATATTTATCATCATGCACAAAACTCAGGTCCAAATAGATCAAAGACCTCAATATAAAGTCAGCCACACTGAACCATATAGAAGAGAAACTAGAATGGATTTTTTTTGCCAAAAAAAAAAAACAGAGCAAAATCTTATATACTTTTGTAGAAAAGTTTTCTGATATGATTTTAAATGGAAAACTGAGATTTTGTCAATTAACAGGAATGGACAGAACATCAATTGTAGTACCTTTTACTAATACTGAAACTTCCTCCTGATGGAGAAAAAAAGGAATATTGGCAAGGAGCTTGCAGTATTTTTTTAAATATTAACAAAAGATATCGCTAAAATGATAGAATTAATTTACCAAAAGAACCAATCGGTTCCTTCCTCACTATGTACAGTGAACACAGGCATCTTGAGCCCTTACACTCAATACTGATGCAAATAAACCAGGAACGGCAAATTATAAATAAGGAAATTTAAGCAATATAGCTCAATTCCCTTATGATTCTGTCCAAAAGTCTGAATTATATTCTTCTGGCATTATTAATTTGTCAGAGAATTCTTAATATAGTTACTGACCTCAACATGCAGAAAGAGTTCTTTTGCATATTGATCCTAATGAATTTATTACTGATGATTGAATATTAACATCTGTATTTACATAACAGCAGGAAATAGTAAGGAATAGCAATCATTCCATATATAACACACATATCAGATCCCATATGTGTGTACCCAGCACTCTAGCACAACATAATGAAAAAAATTAATCATTAATAAGTAAGAAATGTGATGGATGTCTCAAGATTTCATAAGAAACATCATGTCAATGACAAGGGTTTGAAATAGAATTGTCTTTTACTTGGCACCAAGTCAAAGAAACTATAAGGAAATGTCTTAATTGTTATTTGTATAACAAAACTGAGGAACTGAAGGAATTAACATAAAGGAAACTCAAAGAAATGAAATTTGTAAAATGGATTTGTTTCATTTTACAAAATTAAAAAAATTAAACTGTGTACACCATAACATAGATACCTATTCAGTATTCTGTAGGGCAACTGCTATGAGTTTCTGTAAAGGCTGATGCTATAATTAAACATCTCAAGGAAGCTATTGTCATCATTGCAATTTGGCACACACATTTAATCCCAGCACTCAGGAAGCAGAGACAGGTGGATCCCTGTGTGTTTGAGGGCAGCCTGGTATACAAGAGCTAGGTCCAGGATTGGCAACAAAGGTACAGAGATACAAAATGGAAGGGTGACAATACATATGTTTCTAGTAAATGAAACAGTTTTTCCTGCATATTACACCATAAAATATATTACAGATATACCTCACAATCCTACAGGGCAAGCAGTTATAGAAAAATCTAATTTTATATTAACAAAAATGTTGAATAAGAAAAATGACATAATAATGACACCCAACAAAAGATTGGACAATACTTTATTTACTTTAAATTATCTAAATGCTGTTGGAAGGGGAACAACAACTACAGAAAAACATTGAATAATAGAAAAAAAGCAACAGTAAACTGAAGCAGCCGGTAGTCTTCAAGGATCTGTTGTAAGAGGGTGAAAGCCAGTGTATGTGTTATGATTGAAAGAGGTTTTGATTCAATTTGCATATGAGAAAAAAAAGCTATGGATATGATTGAAATTGGTAAAGGTTTGATTCAAACAGGAGAGACCTCTTAATTAGGAGAGGTGATAGTTCATCAACTGATGTGATGATTCAACCTGATAAAAGGGAAGACTATCCTGACAGGTTTTTAAAAATCTTTCCAGGAAAATAAGAAACAGCAAGTGGGAATCTAAAGAAGTTTGAACACCTAAAGCATTGAAAAAGAAAGGAGAGCCATCCAGATAAAATGATAATCATTAAAGCAGTAATCTGGTTTAATGGTATATAATAATTTCTACAGTGAAATATTTCAAAATGTCTGTTTTTGCTGGTCTCTTAGTAACAGGTCTTTATGTAGTTCTAGATCAATTACAGATTAAATTCTGATTTCCAATTGAAGTGTGGCTCTTTCCTTGTCTAATGCAAACATGTTTCTTAAAAAGAAAATTCAAAGTCTCTCTCTCATCTCAGCCACTTGGTATGGGAAAGAAGGAAACCAAATTTCTAGGAACTAATATATTTTCAACTATCTCATACATCTCATATTTATTTTGACTCTCTTAAACTTTTTTAGGTAAAAGTACTACCTTAAAATTTAAACTTTCTGTGTTGATTTAAACTGTACTATAAAATTCTGACTAATTCTAACCTTAGGTTTCATGTAGCTTTCTGTATGTGATCTCATGATTGTATTTAAACAGATATTTAGAAATTAATCCCGGATATTTCAGGTATAATTAATAAAGCATGGTCCTTTATCCTCCCTAAGATTACAGCATATATACCTTGATATATCTAATGTTTTTTCAGTGAAAAACAAAAAATTCTATTAGTGAGTTACAAAGTCTCCAAACAGTGATTCTACCAGGATTGTCATAATGCCACTAAGCTGATAAACATCATTCTAAGATTGGCTTTGGTTGTCAAACTCCTCAAGATCAACCCAATGGTCCCCTAGAATGGCCGTCTTGCTCCATACAACATGAAGTAATTTGAGAATAAGACACACAGATTCTTAAAATGTGGAGTTGATCGTTGTAGTGAGGAGGCAAGCAGGCCTGCTTTTCATACCAACTGACTCCTAGCCGCCGGCTAGCTTTACCTAAAATAATTATATGGAAACTGTATTCTTTTAAACACTGATTGGCCCATTATATCTAGCCTCTTCTTGGCTAACTCTCACATCTTGACTAACCCATTTCTAATAATGTGTGTAGCACCACAAAGTCGTGGCTTACCGGGAAAGATTCAGCATGTCTGACCTGGTGGCTGGCTCCATGACGTCTGCTTGACTCAGCTTTCTTTCTCCCAGAATTCTGTTCTGTCTACTCCACCAACCTATGTTCTGACCTATCAAACCAAGCAGTTTCTTTATTAACCAATGAAAGTATGACCCTCCTCCATCAGATGGTTTTTGGTACCCATGGATTATGATATTTGTCATGTGGTGGTTGTTGGTTACAAGTTTATAATGGATATATTAAAAAGTAGGTTGGATTTGATATGATTAAAAATTAGATTATTGATTCTACTTTTAATCTAAAAAATCAACTACTCCTTCTAAGCTACTTACATAAGTATAAATATTGTATATTGATAGAAATTTAAGGTTACTCTATGTTTCTACTTCTGTTTAAGGTATTTTTATATATTGATACAAATTCAAAGTTGTATTTATATGTTTATACTCCTTTTAATATTTTTCTATATTGTTACATATTTGAAATTGTTGTCCTCATGCTGTTCATCTATTTCTATCTTTCATAAGATATTACCTATACAGCTTACATGTGTGCGACTTGTACATTTATGCAATGTAAACTTGCAGTCCTTAAATGTTATTTAGGATAATAAAGAAATCATATTAGTTAGGATTTACAGACATATACTTTCTGAAGTATACAGACATATACTTCAGAAAGGTAGGCAATTCAAACTCTTCAAAGAGCTATAGAACATGACATTTGAAATGTTTTAATAACATAGTCTTTTGTTGTCATGAGAATCATTTGCTCCTGACAGCACCAATCTAAATGTAAGAGGATGATAGGCATTGAAGATTCTTCATATATAGTTGCTTCTTTGTGGTACATAGTAGCCATTAGTGGAAGAACTTGCCCTTGTCTCAACTACTGGCAGTATACTGTCTAAACTAGATAATGAAGACACAAAGAAATGCAACTGCTGAAATTGCCAAGACAGTATAGAAAGTCTGTCATAATTTCCTGCTTAAAAATTCTGTCAGTTATTCTAGGCTTGTAGGCTAAAGATCAATGCCCCACTGTTGCAGAGGAAACATGCGTGACTGTCTACAAATATACCATTTTCTGTCACTTTTCACATATTTTTGCAAGTTACTGGCTTGTTCTTCCTGCTTACTCAAGTAATATTATTTACATCTTAGACCTTTGACTGTGATGAAGACCAGACAGTGACAATTACATTCTCATGAATCTTTACAAATGCATATTAGTTACTAAACATTGGACTCTTCAGGAAAGTTAATGGAGGAATCTCTATAAATTTGCTAAGTACTTAGGGACTGAACATTGAGAATGTATTTCTTACTTAAAAATTGTTCTTGTATGTAGTTTCAGTCTTTTAAAGCTGATTAATTTGCTTTCTTTTTTTACAATTATTGATAGTAATTGTCCTTGTATATAGTTTTGTTGTGTTAGAGTTAGAACCTTTCTTCTTAACTAAAATGAAAGGCAGTATTACAGGAAGCCTGACAGTGGTCCACTAGCCAATAGAGGAGCCATTTTCATTAACCCAAGTCTGAGCAATTTTTGGGTCCATGTTGCCATCAAGTAGTGTGCCAGATAATGCTCGTAAACCCCATGTAAGTGTTTGATATAGCATGTCCTTTTAAAATAGCCTTGTGTATTTTGCCATTAGTATTCTGTCAGAAATCTATTTCTCAAAAGGGCCATGCCTCTCCTTTACACTAGCAAATAGAGGCTACCAAGAAAAAACAGTTACTAAGAAGCCAAGTTTGACTCCATTTTTGAGTGTTTAGAATTCTTCTTAAAGCTAGTCAGGTCTTATGTGGGAATTCTGGCCCTTAATTGAAATTCCAATTGTTATTTTAAAAAGAGGTAAATTAGGTATGAAAGATTAGAGTTACTATGTACAAGGAGGAAGTATTTAGCCCTGTCTCAACAGATATTTGTTGACAACCCCCAAGAGGATTCACCATCTCTGAGGAATGCATATAGTCTAGGGTAGGTGGAAGATTTGTAGAGCAGCAGCAGTGGAGGCAGAGGAAACTGAGATTGGTATGTAAATAAGAAGTTTGTTCTTAGAAATAATATGGACAGATAAAGAAAAAGTTTATTGTCACGAAGATAAGTTAAATAAAATAATATTATCTGTAAATTTGCCAAATATAAATGAACTTAGTATTGTAACTGTAACTTCTACTAAATAACTGTTTTATATATGTGTATATATGTAGTGTTTTATATATGTATATATTTATGTTTAAAAACTTCCTTTTTAATTAGTCTTAAAGAGGAGAATGCTATAGAATAATCCTTTTCTACACTATTAATATGTACTTCTCTCATTGATTAATAAGGAACTGACTGGCTAGGAGCCAGACAGGAAGTATAGAGAGTACAGCCAAACTGAGAATACAGGGAGGAAAAAAGACAGAATCAGAGAGGTCATTAACGAACACAGAGAGATATAAGTTAAACATGCCATACTGAGAAAAGTTACCATATCCCATGGCCAAACTCAGGTAAAAATATGGATTTATTGAAAATATAAGAATTATCTAGTAACAAGCCTTAATTATTCACAAGCATTTATAAATAATAAATGAGTCTATGTGTGGGTTATTTGGAAACTGATGGACAGGAAGAAAAGTCCGCCTAAAATATGCCTTTGTTAGACTCCTATATTCATTGGAGGCGATCCTGACACAAAGGCCAGTTTTATACTTTCAGTAAGGAAAATGAAGACTGAGACAAGGAACATAGGGATACCTAGGTAGATTTCTTCACATTGTGTACTGTGGAACAAGTGCTTTTTGGGGGAAGGCAGTCTTTTTCTTGGATTGGTGGATCTTAGAAAAGGACAACAGACTATGAAATGATACACACATTTGCCCTTTCCTTGAACCTCTTCAGTATTGGCAATCTGTGAATCAGACCATTCTGTTACCTTCCCCCAAAATGTCATCTATGAACTCATGAGGCATAATCCAAACAATTCATGGAACAACTCACCAAAAAGACATTTAATAAAGGTGAGGTTAAATGATGGGCAGGATGCCCCAGGCTCTTAGTGACCTAAAGGTTGTTAGAACCCTTAAGTAATCCATGTCTGGAATGTATATCTCGGACTTTATAGCCTCCATAAAAATCACACCTTCTACCTTCTACTTCCCACTACAATGAGTAAGTTTTCTTACCTTCCATAACAACCATACACAGATTGAGAGAATAAATAATAAGAATTGTATTATAACATTGATTAATGTGTTACCACATATATTTTCTTCAGATTTTTATTTCTCTGGTTTCAGAAGAAACTCTAAACGTTATGTTGCCATATAAAATCTGTTGTGCCCATCTGTTTCTTAGGTCATTTAAGAATTTGTGTGATAATACCTTCTTTTGATTCTTTGTTTGTTTTTGGTTTTGGGGGGTAAAGGATTCATGAAATTTTATACTAGTGAAAATGTGATCTACCAATAAGCCAGTTTACTCTTTTTCTTGGCACTTTTTTTGATACTTCATTCTTTATCTTAAGACACCTTTTTTGCTAAGTTGTCTTCAGATTCCTTAGCCAGATGCGTTCATTCTCCTGTAGACTGTGAGTGAGGATCCATTCAGTTCTTTTTTCAAACTGAAGTCTCTTGATTTGAGAATGTTTGCTGTTAATCTTTCCCAAAAAATTACTGCAAGCTCTTTCTCAATGTTCATTTTCTGTCCATAATGAGGAAATTTTATCATTAGTAAAAGGTGCCAAAATCTTGCTGATTTACAAAGTCTTAATTTTCCTTTCAGAATCAACTCACTAAAGTTTTCCAAATAAGTCTTTAATTTTTTTACTTAATTCGTGCAGTAAAAATTTCCATTTTCTAAGCTACTTACATTAGTATACATTTTGAATATTGGTAGAAATTTAAAGATACTTTTTAATACTGTATATGTATTTATGTTTAAGGTATTTTTATATATTGATACAAATTCAATGTTATTTTTGTTATACTTTATATATGTTTATACTTAATTTTAATATTTTTTATATTGTTACAAATTTGAAGTTATTGCCTTATACTGTTTATATGCTTCTATTTTTCATAAGATATTACCTATACAACTTATACAGCTTGCTAATTTATGCAAGGTGAAGTTGCAGTCCTTAAATGTTATGTAGGATAATCAATAAATCATATTAATTAGGTTTTACAGGTATACAGACATATACTTCATAAAGGTAGGCAATTCAAACTCTTCAAATAACTGTAGAACATGGTATTTGAAATGTTTTAATAACATAGGCTTTTGTTGTCATGAGAATTTTTTTGCTCCTGACAGCACCAATCTAAATGTAAGGGTATCTTACTTGATAATTGTTATTGTATGTAGTTTCAGTTTTGTTAAAGTTGATAACTTTGCTTTCTTTTTGTACAATTCTTGATAATAATTGTCAATGTATATAATTTTACTGTGTTAGAGTTAGAACCTTTCTTCTTTACTAAAATGAAAGGCGATATTACAGGAAGCCTGTCAGTGGTCTGCTAGCCAATAGAGAGGAGCGTTTTTGTCCAAAAGGCAGGGTTTTCATTGAGAATGGACATGAACAAGGAGAGGCAGCTTTCTAAGTCAGGAACAAATGATGGAGGTGTAAGTGGTGACTTAATGTCTCATTTCAGGGTTCTCCTTTGTTCTTTAAGATTTCTTCATGGGTTTGTTTGATAATTAATGGTAAACAAATCATTAATCATTCTCTTAATCAAAAAGAAATGATGTATTAACGGAAACTAATCCTTTAAGAAAAAATAAAATAATTGGTTATTTTGAATGAGCTTCGTGTTTAAAAAGTTGATCTACATATTTTCCTAATAACTCTTTTGACAGATTTGTCATGCAAATATGTGTTTATGAAAATACAAAGTGTATTAGGAAATCATTACTAGATTCAGTTAGTATTCTTACATGCCAGAGAATACTTCAGATTCTCTATCTGAAGTTTTGGGATGACAGACGATATTTTCATCAGGAACATCGCCTTAAAAACCTAGGTACATAATTTATTTTCCTAAAATTTAATAAATGTAGTTTAATCGGTAGATAAGGAAAGCATGTCTTTCATCAACACCTTGAAGTTATTTGAAGACAACAATGCATCATGGGTTCTTAGAAACTGAGCAATATCACCTAATTATGACACAATTTCTATATGTATTTGTGTGACCATAAAATCTTCTATTTAGAAGAACTGATATGTAAAGTTAATATTTCATTGGGGCTGCAGAGATGGATCAGCAGTTAAGACTACTTGGTTCTCTTTTAGAGGCCCTGGTTTTGGATCTGAGCATTGATATAGTAACAAACAACTATTTATATTTCTAGTTCCAGATATTCTCCTCTCCTCCATGGGCACTAAATGCATGTGTTACACAGTCTTTCATGCAGGAAAAACCCATTTACACAAAACAAAATAAATAATTCTTGTTAAATGTTAGGCCTAATGAATTCTGACCTTATTGGATCATACTGTGCATTATGAAAAGGCCACATGATGCAACATGCACCCCTAAAGTTGCTTTCTGGCATGAACTTGATCACATATCAAGATACTGAAAAGAACATGCTGACCGATTTTTACTCTTAAATGGACTTCAGAGAACAGTGGATGCTGACTTGAACTTTTAAAAAAAACACAAAGTCATATTGGACTCTAATCTGAAAACATACATAGTTTCTTTGAAGTTAGTAACTTATAACAGGTAAAATGAAATATTTATTTATGTGCTGAAGTATGTGTCTAGGGGTCAATCATATCAACAAGTACTCTACTACAGAGTTGTATGACAGCTTTGAAGCTATATTTTTAGGCTACATGTTGCCAAGGATGAGGTATTAGTTAAATTATGGAGCAACTGTCTTCAAGCAATATTCCAGGAGGCTTCATAGATGGACAGAGATAAATAGGAATATTGATATAGATATGAAGGTAGACATGATAAGATATTAAAGAAAAAGTATATAAGAAATGTTATTTCTTCCATGTATTGAGACTTTTTAGCTTTTTTTTCCTCAGAATAATCTAATTATAGGAATTTGCCTGAAAATTATTAGCCTAATAAAATATTTTGCCTCTTGATTAAATTATGATATATTTATTCACAAATTGTCATATATTAGAAGAGTTTTTATGATTTTTTTTACCTCAGTCGTGCATCCAACTCAAAACTATGGTTTTCTGCTTAGTTTCATAGAGTACAGAGTTTCTTGGAATATCTGCAAAGAGATTGTATTCTCTTATAAAAGAAGATATTAGGATTGATGATAATGTTGGTTTAGACATAAAAAACCTTCTAATGAGTAACCAGAGGACTCTTCTGGAACAGAAGGATGTTTGATGAATCATTTAGAATACTGATAGTCATAAAAATTTACGGCTTTCAATATGACATTCAGCTTTGTCAATATTGTACATGAATGTGGTTAGCCTGTGTCTATGACTATGCATATCAGTCTTATCCTATCCTGGCATTTTGTCTATACTGCTCTTGCCATATTGGATTCATGGCCATCCAAAGAATTATGCCAATAGAAGTTTAAGTGTCAAATTTCAGAATGACACCAAATTGTCATTTCTATGAATTTCCCACTGTGCTACTTTCATGAAGATCACTCTAGTTTTCACAAAGAATTATGTGAAAGGAGGAAAAGAAGAACATGATCTAAGTAAAATGCAAAAAAATTGAATAGAGCATTCAAAAACAGCAATTTAGGAGTCTAAAATTTAAGGCTCAACAATTTGCTTGGTTTAAGAATTCCTCAATAGGTTGAATATGTAAACATTTTGTATTTACCTTTCTAGTTAAAATTCAACAAAATTTAAAAATAAATGAATGAGCATTTACAAACCCTAAATAATTAAGATGGGAAGATTGCTCTAAGGTATCCATAAAATGTTTGAAAATATTATATGCTGATTAGGACCAGGTACATATTTATAAAAATTCTAGGGAGATGAAAACAATGAACATCTGGGCTCCAGACACCATTGCATATGTAGGACTGTTAAAGGTGAGGAAGAATGTGAGCTGGTTGACACTTGAATGTCAAAAGAAAACCAGCTACACAAACAGCAACTTCCTAACAGGTAAATTGTGAACAGAGTGTGACATGTAAGAAAAGAAACAAAGATTCCTTTTGCAGGTTCTCCTGGGCAGCTATTCTATAGGGTACTTGTCAAACAACATGCATAATATATTAAGAGCATGTTTATGTTTATTTATTTTACTATAACAAATCATATCTTTTGTTAATTCTCCTGCTAAAATCAGAAATATCTGGGAAATACAGCAAAGTTGTGGGCAGAACTCCTGGTAGAAGAAAAAAGAGGTCTCCCAAATGATAGTGAACTGATTCATAAATGGAGAAAGTAGGATCTTTTCTAATGACTGAATGAAGAAGTTTATAATTGCCTTAGGTTTGGTCACAGTCCCCAGATCGCATTACATGCTCAGACCAAGAAAACAACAAAGAATAATTGTATGCTAAATATTTTATTGGAGTGTTGAAGGTTCTCTTAAAACATCATTTCTTCTTTGAATGACCTTAAAGGTAATTGTTTTCTACTTCTCCTGCAACAAATAAACAGATAAATAAGGTAAGAGAGAAGAAAGATCTAGCCTGTAATATAAACATTTTCTGAGATATCTGTTAGTTTTTTGGATATCTAACTCTGCTGGTGTTCAAACATTTGATTGACATTTGACTTTAAATAACATTTGTAACAGAAATCAAGGTATAGAGGACTTTAATATTTTCGATGTATAAAACATCTTTGCCCTTTGGAAGACGGTGATAATCTCTAGACTTTGGGACTGTGCTGTTGGCAGGAGGCTATTCATTTGTTCCCTAGTGTTCAGCCCCAAAATAAGCACACAGAAACCATATTATTTAAATCACTGCTTGGTCACCCATTTAAGAGCATTGCTAGATACCTCATATATCCTAAACTAAGCCATCTACGTAAAGTTGCTCATCACCAAGAGGTCGTGACCTACCAGCAATGTTCTAGCTAGTGCTTGTGCCTTTCTCCTCTGGCATCTCCATAGCTTCTCACTGACTCTGCCTTCTTTCTCCCAGCATTCAGTTTAGTTTTCCTGCCTAGCTCTACTCTGCCCTATCTATAGGCCCAAAAAAGTTTCCTATTAACCCATGGAATTCACAGCAAGCAGAGGGAATCCCACATTTTTGATAGAATGATAAAATGTCTTATTACTTTTGTCCTGCTGATGAACCTTTTATTTATACAGAAAATTTCTAGAGGTTACTTGCCTATTCATCACCTTCGTTGCCATTGTCATCACCACCATCGCCCTCCTCAGGTGGGCCTTCTGGTTTTTCTGGTTTAGGAGGACGAGGTTTCTCCTCATCTCCCTCCTGGGGTGGGCCTTCTGGTTTTTCAGGTTTAGGAGGACGAGGTTTCTCCCCATCTCCCTCCTGGGGTGGGCCATGTGGTTTTCCAGGTTTAGGAGGGCGAGGATGATGTGGTGGTTTCTCTGGTGGTTTTTCTTCTCCATCCTCATCCTCATCATCTCCAGGTTCTTCACCTTCCTCATCTTTCTGATGCTGTTGACCTTTGCCCTGGCTTTTTTGCTCTTCCTCTGCAGGGACATACATCCATGTCAAAGAAGCCTACTTTTATCTTTCTGTCAGAATACCCTTCCTAAATTTATGAGCCTGATTCTTTTTGAAATGTAATTTTTAAATATTTATCATAATAGATTTCTTATGGCTCAGCTCTTGAGACAAATATTTCTTCTTAAATTTGATCATTAAAGATGATTTTATTTTTCTTACAATTCTCAGACAGAAGTGACAAAACTGAAAGAATTTTTTTTAATGGCAGTAGTTAGAATTAGGCAATGTAGCCTAATGTGACAGCAATGCTCGATTCTTAAATGGACCATGTTGTTTTGGGTTTATAACCAAGTGGAGAATAAAAAGAAGTATAGGGAAGAGACTAAAAGATGTTCCATTCAGTTTTCCTGCAGTGCTTTTTATGGATGCAGAGCTGAGTGAGAAAAATAGATTTTAAAAAGATGAGAGAGTCTGAGATCTGTGAAATTACATATCTATCTAATGTGGAATTCTATAATTATGAAAGGAATCAATGGGAAAAAATTCTTTGGCCAACCCATAGAGTCATGGAAGATTTTAAATGAGGACACTCAATATGTTTATCATATGCCAGCCATTTCTTCCATTTGTAGAAGGGACAAAATGTTCCTGGTCTAAAAGCCTGGCTTCCTAATCTTCCAGTGTATTGCCATCTTTTAGGTCCTAGAGAAAATTCAGGGGAGCTTTCCTATATATCTCAGGGTAAGCTGTCACATGCTAACTTCACAAAATAAAAAATTATGAGATTTTATGGAACTGAATAATTACAAAAGTAAATAATGCTTAATTGGTTAATATAGGATGAATCTGTTCCTACCTAAGAGCTGAGAAGAAGAGTCTTCACTGATGATCTCTAGAAAATAAGCACAAGAGTAGTGAAAAGTTAGTTACAAGATTTTTCAGCTGGAAATACAAATGGCTTTCAATTGCATCTTTACATCCACAAAGAGGTATTTTATTCTTGGACAATACTGATGATACTGCTGACAGAATGGTTTCTTTAATCAGGAACAACCACTATTTTGTTTCTTAGTGTTTCTGACAACCCTTACTGTTAGTCTTCATTTTAATATGGGAATTTCATTCTGACAGGTATATATTATTTATGTTTTTCTTCATGACCTTCTTTTGTTGTATGATATATATCTGCAGGTATTTCACACATGAAGTAAAAATAAACATTGCTGTAAATACTTTGTGAGGAACAATGAATATTTTATGTGGGTCATTAAAATAGGGAATGAGTCCCACAAAGATATCTCAGTGGGTAAAAGTTCTTGTCTGATGACTTGTATTCAGTTTCTGGAAACACATGGTAGAAATACAAATCTTGTTGACAATATTCTGTCCTCTGACTGGAATTTGAAAAAATATTTAATATCTCTTTCTCTCTCTCTCTCTCTCTCTCTCTCTCTCTCTCTCTCTCTCTCTCCATGTATTTGTGTGTTTTTCTCCCTCCTTATCTCTTTCACACATACAAGTGCACATATACACAGACAATTGTGCATGCACACAATGGTCAAAAATAATTTAAGAAATTATTCACTGATGTTTCTACCTGAATGTATACAGTTTCAAATTTATTACTTTATTCATTCTCTCAAAAGCATCCGTGACATACCTTTACTTCTTTCAGTTTTCACTCTCCTCTGTACAGCCAGGTTACCATTATTTACTATTGGCTTCTCATAAGTCCTTGAGAACTGAGTTTCTTTCTGTCACCTGTATCATGATTCCATGCATCATGCCCCACCAAAAAGGTCTTTTCACAAATGCGTTCATGTTATTTTGTTATAAAACAGTTTCTTAAATTTTACTATGGGTAACGTTTAATATCCAGTGCAAAATGAAAATATAAAGATTCCAATATGTTTTGCTAATTCTTTGCTTCAGTTTTTTATTTATCTTTTCACATTTCTCCCAGCCCTGTATTTCATTGTGTTGCCCAACTCCCATTTCACAGAACCAATGTCTACCCTACTTCATACCTGCATTTGCTCTCTGAACTGAGCTCAGGGCCAACAAGGCTGCTGTAAGCAGGACCACCAGCATCTTGGAGGAGCCTCTGGAGTTGCTTCCAAGTCTGTGGTGGGAGACATAAGGCCAGAGTCTTTATAAGGAAGGTAGAACAAAGGCGCTTTTCAGGTCCTTACTGGTGACCTGACCTGACACAGCAGGATACACTGCATCCCTGACTTTTGTTTGGGACATTAGCCTAGCAGGATGCATTGGGAGTAGGTTGTCAATGTCTCAGTTCTCAATAATAAAATATGAAAGTTGGACAAAAATGTTGATGTAACACAGGCAACATCCAGATATTAGAAATAAACTTCTGTGATTGTTTAAGCTCCAGGTGATATAACCATGACCCTGACCGTGTTAGTTATAATTGAGAGGGAATTTGCTTCTATCCACTCATGCATATTTTTGTCCTAATTCTTCCTGTCGTTGAGAATAAAGATAGATATTGCCTACTTTTCAATTCAACCTTCATTTATGGTGTTACACCCATGTGTTATCATATATATAATACAGAGCTGACTTTTTTTTTCAGTTCTACAGAGTTAGGACAACCAACAGAGATGCATAGTAAGAGACAAACAAGAGTGACAGCATGTTTGGGCATAGAAAGGCTGTCCAGAATTTCCCAGATCTGGTTTTACTTAGAGAAGCTATGTTATCATAGACCTAGAAGACTTCATATACTGTTCTGCAAGTTCCTCTGTGTTATAGAAAGAAAAGTAGCCGTTGAGATTCCAAGTAATTATAGGACCCGGTAATCACAGAGATAGCTTCACTATTACTCATGAGAATAGTTTCACTTTTTTTTTTTTTTTAAGAAAAATTGGTTAGCAGATAACCTGGTTTGGTGTAACGCATATTAATCCCAGCATTTTTGTTCTGAGGCAATCGAATCTATGTGAGTTCTTGAGCAGCCATGTTTATGAATGAGTTCTAGGACTTTTAAGCCTGGTACATGAGGAAACTTCATCTCAAAAAACCAAAGCAAGAACTATATGCTTATCACTTATTATATTTACATTGGTCTTCTAATGATACTATTTTGCTTTACTCTATGATCCTATTTTTTTCTGTTGTGAGAGGTGCAAAAGTGCAAATATAATGAGCTGTCTTTTATGTCTAAAACAACATCAGTCTTTCATAATTGCCTAGTTTTTGTATGGGTTTAGTAGTAATTTGAATAGTACGTGGATTATGTAAAGCACAAAGGGCCACATGGATGTTAATTTAAATCATACATCATTCACATGAAACTTTCCTGTGATATGCATATCAATTTTCTTGATGCTCCATTTTGAAACATATGGAGATAATCTCCCAAAACAAAAATCACTGAATAATTGCTATTGATAATGGGAAAATCTGTAATGAAAGCAGTTGTGTTTTTTTTTTTTTACCCCGTAAGGTGATAATAGATGTATTCTTTTTATTTTTTTATTAGCAACTTTTTTTTTTAATTGAAAAAAAATTCTGAATGGGTAGTATATTTGCATTTGGTAATTTCCTTGGGTTCTATAAAACTTGAGACACTCTCACAGAGCTCATGGAGTCGAAAGTTAAAGACAGGGAACAGTTGACTGTTGTGAATAATGCCCAATGTATATTGACAGGATAGTTTTCTAGTGTCTGCAGATACAAGATGGGCAGGATTTGGAGATGAGGTGTCCTGACCAGGGCTGCCCTTGGAGAACTTTTCTCTGGTCAGAGGAGGAGGAGGGCAGAAAGCTAGGTATACATGCTCATGTGCGGGCAGCTGAGGGATTAGCTGTTCTGGCAGAACTCAGCATTGTCCTTAGCTAAGTTGGTCCTGGAATAGAGAAGTTGATTATGTCAAATATCACACAACTTGAGCCCTTTTCTTGACCTTTTTCAGTGTTAGCAACTTGTGAAAGGGATTATGATTTTAGGTTAGAAAAATATCACCTAGAAACTCAACAGAAATAGTACTAACAGTTTGTAGAGCAGCTAGAAGGAACACTGTCAGTCATTAATTTTTAAGGTGGGCCAAGAAATACACAATATGCAACAGGCTCATAAGAATTTGTAGTGGTTGAAGCAGTTGAGGATTGGCTTTTCCATATAACACAGCTGTTCCTGTTTTGGTTACAATCATAGAAAATTTAAATTCATCAAGTTGAAAAGATACTTCCATGTCCTATTTATTACTAAACTACAGAAAATACCCAAAATATGGAGCCAGTACATATGGAAGTTCCAGTTTTTTTTTATTGAGAAAAAGAAAGAAAAAAAATTTCCGCCTCCTCCCAGCCTCCCATTTCCCTCCCCCTCGTCCCACCCTTCTCTCCCCCTCCCCCCACTCCTCTCCCCTTCCCTCTCCAGTCCAAAGAGCAGTCAGGGTTCCCTGCCCTGTGGAAAGTCCAAGGCCCTCCCCCCTCTGTTCATGTCTAGGAAGGTGAACATCCAAGGTGGCTAGGCTCCCACAAAGCCCGAACTTGAAGTAGGATCAAAACCCCGGGCCATTGTCCTTGGCTTCTTATCAGCCCCCATTGTTCGCCACATTCAGAGAGTCTGGTTTTATCCCGTGCTTCTTCCATCACAGTCCAGCTGGCCTTGGTGAGCTCCCAATAGATCAGCCACACTCTGTCTCAGTGGTTGGGTGCACCCCTCGTGGTCCTGACTTCCTTGCTCATGTTCTCCCTCCTTCCGCTCTTCATTGGGAACTTGGGAGCTCAGTCCGGTGCTCCAGTGTGGGTCTCTGTGACTCTCTCCATCCATCACCAGATGAAGGTTCTATGGTGATATGCAAGATATTCGTCAGCATTGCTGTAGGATAGGGTCATTTCAGGTTCCCTATCCTCAACTGCCCAAGGAACTAACTGGGGACCTCGCCTTGGGCTCCTGGGAGCCACTCTAGGTTCAAGTCTCTTGCCAACCCTAAGGTGGCTCCCTTAACTAAGAATTGTGCTTCCGTGCTCCCCTATCCAACCTTCCTTTATTCCCATCATCCTGTTTCCCCAATTTTCCCTCATCCTCCCCTTCTCACTTTTCTCTCCCCATCCCCCGATGCTCCCATCCCACCCCACCCCCAAGATCCCAAATTTTCTCCCCGGCAATTTTGTCTACTTCCCATATCCAAGAGGATAATTATATGTTTTTCCTTGGGTTCACCTTCTTATTTAGCTTCTTTAGGTTCACCACTATATACTCCGTGACCGTTATTTATGGCTAGAAAACAATTATGAGTGAGGACATCCCATGTTCATCTTTTTGGGTCTGGGTTACCTCACTTAGGATAGTGTTTTCTATTTCCATCCATTTGCATGCAAAATTCGAGAAGTCATTGTTTTTTACTGCAGCGTAGTACTCTAATGTGTATATATTCCACACTTTCTTCATCCATTCTTCCATTGAAGGGCATCTAGGTTGTTTCCAGGTTCTGGCTATTACAAATAATACTGCTATGAACATAGTTGAACAAATGCTTTTGTCATGTGATAGGGCATCTCTTGGGTATATTCCCAAGAGTGGTATTGCTGGGTCCAGGGGTAGGTTGATCCCGAATTTCCTGAGAAACCAAAACACTGATTTCCAAAGTGGTTGCACAAGATTGCATTCCCACCAGCAATGGATGAGGGTACCCCTTTCTCCACAGCCTCTCCAGCAAAGGCTATCATTGGTGTTTTTGATTTTAGCCATTCTGACAGGTGTAAGATGATATCTCAAAGTTGTTTTGATTTGCATCTCCCTAATCGCTAAGGAGGTTGAGCATGACCTTAAGTGTCTTTTGGCCATTTGAACTTCTTCTGTTGAGAATTCTCTGTTCAGTTCAGTGCCCCATTTTTTAATTGGGTTAATTAGCATTTTGAAGTCTAGTTTCTTGAGTTCTCTATAAATTTTGGAGATCAGACCTTTGTCTGTTGCAGGGTTGGTGAAGATCTTCTCCCAGTCAATAAGTTGCCTTTTTGTCTTAGTGACAGTGTCCTTTGCTTTACAGAAGCTTCTCAGTTTTAGTAGGTCCCATTTATTCAATGCTGCCCTTAATGTCTGTGCTGCTGGGGTTATACATAGAAAGCGATCTCCTGTGCCCATTTGTTGTAGGGTGCTTCCCACTTTCTCTTCTATCAGGTTCAGTGTGTTCGGACTAATATTGAGGTCCTTTATCCATTTGGACTTGAGTTTTGTGCAAGGTGATAGATATGGGTCTATTTTCATTCTTCTACAGGTTGATATCCAGTTGTGCCAGCACCATTTGTTGAAGACGCTTTCTTTCCTCCATTGTATACTTTTAGCTCCTTTATCGAAAATGAGGTGATCATAGGTTTGTGGGTTAAAATTTGGGTCTTCTATGCGATTCCATTGATCGACTTCTCTGATTTTGTGCCAGTACCACACTGTTTTCATTACTGTAGCTCTGTAATAGAGTTTGAAGTCGGGGATGGTAATGCCTCCAGAAGATCCTTTATTGTATAGTATTGTTTTGGCTATCCTGGGTTTTTTGTTTTTTCCATATAAAGTTGATTATTTTCCTTTCAAGATCTGTGAAGAATTTTGCTGGGATCTTGATGGGGATTGCATTGAATCTATAAATTGCCTTTGGTAGAATTGCCATTTTTACTATGTTGATCCTCCTAATCCAAGAGCAAAAGACGTCCTTCCATTTTCTGGTATTCTCTTCAATTTCTTTCTTCAATGCCTTAAAGTTCTTGTCAAATAGGTCTTTTACTTCCTTGGTTAGAGTTACCCCAAGATATTTTATGCTGTTTGTGGCTATCGTGAAAGGTGAAGTTTCTCTGATTTCCCTCTCTGCTTCCATATCCTTTGTGTATAAGAGGGCGACTGATTTCTTGGAGTTGATCTTGTATCCTGCCACATTACTAAAGGTGTTTATCAGCTGTAGGAGTTCTTTGGTGGAGTTTTGGGGGTCGCTTATGTACACTATCATATCATCTGCAAATAACGAAAGTTTAACTTCTTCTTTTCCAATTCGAATTCCCTTGATCCGTTTATGTTGTCTTATTGCTATTGCTAGAACTTCCAGCACTATATTGAAGAGATATGGCGAGAGTGGACAGCCTTGTCGTGTTCCTGAGTTTAGTGGGATGGCTTTGAGTTTCTCTCCGTTTAATTTGATGTTAGCTGTAGGCTTGCTGTATATAGCTTTTATTATATTTAGGTATGACCCTTGTATCCCTAATCTCTCCAAGACTTTTATCATAAAGGGATGTTGAATTTTGTCAAATGCTTTTTCAGCATCTAATGAAACGATCATATGGTTTTTTTCTTTCAGTTTATTTATATGATGAATTACATTTATAGATTTTCGTATGTTGAACCTGCCCTGCATCTCTGGGATAAAGCCTACTTGATCATAATGGATAATTTTTCTAATGTGTTCTAGGATTCGGTTTGCCAGTATTTTGTTGAGGATTTTTGCGTCGATGTTCATGAGTGAGATTGGCCTATAATTCTCTTTCCTGGTAGAGTCATTGTGTGGTTTTGGTATCAGAGTAACTGTAGCTTCATAAAAGGAGTTTGGTAATGACTCTTCTGTTTCTATATTGTGAAATACATTAAGGAGTATAGGTATTAAGTCTTCTTGGAAGTTCTGGTAGAATTCCGCATTGAAGCCATCTGGTCCTGGGCTCTTTTTGGTAGGGAGGTTTTTGATAACAAATTCTAATTCTTCGCGACTAACAGGTCTATTTAGATTGTTCACCTGGTCCTGGTTTAACTTTGGTAAATGGTATTTATCTAGAAAAGTGTCCATTTCTTTTACATTTTCCAGTTTTGTGGCATACAGGCTTTTGTAGTAAGATCTAATGATTCCCTGAATTTCCTCTGTGTCTGTGGTTATGTCCCCCTTTTCATTTCTGATCTTATTAATTTGCATATTCTCTCTCTGCCGTTTAATTAGTTTGGATAGAGGTTTATCAATCTTGTTGATTTTCTCCAGGAACCAGCTTTTTGTTTCATTGATTCTTTGGATTGTTTTCTGCGTTTCTATTTTGTTGATTTCAGCCCTCAGTTTGATTATTTCCAGACTTCTACTCCTCCTAGGTGAGTCTGCTTCTTTTTTTTCTAGAGCTTTCAGGTGGGCTGTTAATTCTCCAATGTGTGCTTTCTCTGTTTTCTTTAAGTGGGCACTTAGTGCTATGAACTTTCCTCTCAGGACTGCTTTCATTGTGTCCCATAAGTTTGAATATGTTGTTTCTTTATTTTCATTGAATTCCAGGAAGACTTTAATTTCTTTCTTTATTTCTTCCTTAATCCAGGAGTGGTTCAGTAGATGACTGTTCAGTTTCCATGAATTTGTAGGCTTTCTGGGGGTAGCCTTGTTGTTGAATTCTAACTTTAATCCATGGTGATCTGATAAGACACATGTGGTTACTAATATTTTTTTGTAATTGTGGATGTTTGCTTTGTTACCGACTATGTGGTCAATTTTCGATAAGGTTCCATGAGCTGCAGAGAAGAAGGTATATTCTTTCCTATTTGGTGGAATGTTCTATAGATGTCTGTTAAGTCCATTTGCTTCATTACCTCCATTAATTCTCTTATTTCTCTGTTAGGTTTCTGTCTGATTGACCTGTCCATTGGTGAGAGAGGAGTGTTGAAGTCTCCTACTATTAGTGTGTGTGGTTTGATGGCTGCCTTGAGTTTTAGCAATGTCTCTTTTATGTACGTGGGTGCTTTTATATTAGGGGCATAGATATTCAGAATTGAGACGTCATCCTGATGAACTGTCCCTGTTATGAGTATAAAATGCCCCTCTCCATCTCTTTTGATTGATTTAAGTTTGAAGTCAACTTTGTTAGAGATTAGTATGGCCACACCTGCTTGTTTCTTAGGTCCATTTGCTTGATAAGCCTTTTCCCAGCCCTTTACTCTGAGTAGGTGCCTGTCTTTGTGGTTGAGGTGTGTTTCTTGTAAACAGCAGAATGTTGGATACTGTTTTCTTATCCAATCTTTTAGCCTGTGTCTTTTTATAGGTGATTTGAGTCCATTGATATTAAGTGATATTAATGACCAGTGGTTGTTAACTCCAGTCACTTTTTTAGTCGTGGAGTTTGTGTGTTTCCCTTCCTTGAGTTGTGTTGGTGAAAGGTCTCTAGATGTCTGAGTTATTGTGGTCATTGCTGGACTCCTTGGTTAGTGCTTTTCCTTCTATTACTTTCTGTAAGGCTGGATTTGTGGCTACGTATTGTTTAAATTTGTTTTTATCCTGGAAAGTTTTATTTTCTCCATTTATAGTGAACGAAAGCTTGGCTGGGTATAGTAGTCTGGGCTTGCATCCATAGTCTCTTAGTTTCTGCAATACATCTATCCAGGACCTTCTGGCTTTCATGGTTTCCATGGAGAAGTCAGGTGTAAGTCTGATAGGTTTACCTTTATAAGTAACTTGGCCTTTTTCCTTTGCAGCTCTTAATATTCTTTCTTTATTCTGTATGCTTTGTGTTTTGATTATTATATGGCGAGGGGATTTTTTTTTTTGATCCTGCCTATTTGGTGTTCTGTATGCTTCTTGAACCTTCATAGGTATATCTTTCTTTAGGTTGGGAAAGTTTTCTTCTATAATTTTATTAAATATATTTTCTGGACCGTTGAGCTGCACTTCTTCCCCTTCTTCTACACCTATTATTCTTAGGTTTGGTCTTTTTATTGTGTCCCAGATTTCCTGAATGTTTTGTGATGAAAGTTTGTTGGACTTGCTGTTTTCTTTGATCAGTGTGTTTATTTTCTCTATGGTATCTTCAGAATCTGAGATTCTTTCTTCTATCTCTTGTATTCTGTTGGTTATGCTTGTTTCTGTAGACTCTGTTTGTTTACTTAAATTTTCCATGTCCAGCCGAACCTCTGTTTGTGTTTTCTTCTTTGCCTCCATTTCAGTTTTCAAGTCTTGAACTGTTTCCATTATCTGTTTGATTGTTTTTCCTTGGTTTTCTAGGGTGTCATTCACTGATTTATTCAATTCTTCAAACTTTCTGTTATATTTCTCATCCATTTCTATAAGCGCGTTCTTTACATGCTGTTTAAGGGCGGCAATCACTTTCATAAAGTCAATTTTTTCTACTTCTTCTTGATTAAGGTGTTCATGTCATCCTGTTGTGAGGTCGCTGGTTTCTGGTGGTTTCATGTTGCTTTTCAGATTGTTGGTTGAATTCTTGCATTGGCTCCTGCCCATCTCTTCCTCTGAATGCTCCCCTATGGATCTTCTTTAACAGGATCAGGTCTTCTTGCCTACTGATGTACCTTCCCAGTGATGGCTCTCCCCAGTGATAGCTCTCCTGGTGCCGAGATCAGATCTCAGTGCCCAATGATGGCTCTCCCCAATGCTGGCTCTCCTGGCGCCAAGATCAGTTCTCCGTGCCCAGTGCTGGCTCTCCTGTCACTGAGATCAGGTCTCCGTGCTGGTTAAGGTTGATTTTAATTTTTTTAATCCAATATTTGACAACTATGTGTTGTCTATTCTACAAGCCATCATTTGTTTGCTTTAGGTCTCACTGATATTGTCCTGACCTCCATTTTTTTATCTTTTATGACATACCTGAATATTCTCATGAACAATCATGAACTATTGAGTTTTTATAATTGATTCTGCACAACACTTGTTAATTGTTAAGTTTAGAGTGAGGTGTGTGTGTGTGTGTGTGTGTTTGTCTATGTGTTGAAGAAACTTAAAGAGTATTTTGATGAATTTCACTCATAGAGTTAGTTCCATGTGATTGTGCTTCTTAAGACAGTGCACTTATCCAGTGTATACCATTGGTCCCATACTATAAAAGTGTGAGTTTGCATGTGAGTCCTCTATGAACAAGTGTTGAGTATATTTTAAAGGGAGCATTAAAGTTCCAGCCTATAAAACTTTCTCTCAGGGTTCAAGTAAAGAAGTTACAATAAGTTAAAGGGGGTGGGCAAAAATATCCAGGTTAAGAAATATACTCAGAAAAGTCTCCATCTATCCATGTTTCTTTATTATTGTTCTTCCTCTTTATTCTTATTTCTATCAGTTTTCCCCATTGCAAGCATTCCCAGTCTTATATATCCTTAAAGCCAGCAATTCCCCAGCCCTAGCAGGTTCCAGGGCTGGAATTCTTAAGCTCCATAATAAATCAGATAATGGTTTTCATACACGCACACACACACACACACACACACACACACCCATACAAATACACACACACACACACACACAAACATAGGTCCATAATTGTTAGCTCAAAGGAGGCTAGTGCACATCAGGTGAACCCCATAATAAAAAAAGTTACTTAAGAAAGTAAAGAAATCATCAAGGAATGAATTTTAGAGAACAAAATTAGTGTGGTATGCTATATTTTTAGGCATTAAAAGAGCTAAAAAGTTTATTTTCAGTGCACCACATTTTTCCTCTCCTAGCATGCATAGAATCAGGTAACCAAGCATTCTACATAAAGAGTCAGTGAAAAGGTATGGTTTTCAATCAAATAGCACATACACCAGATGTTGCATCCTCTATAGGCCTAGGTCTGGGATTTTTCATTAGGTGGTAGAAACAAAGAAGGAACCCATGTCTCTAAATTCTGGATATCAGTTATCAGTTGTTCTGGTTGTCAAGTAAAACCAGAGCATGAGCTTGGGCAAATAGTATCGATGTCCTTGGATATTTGTCAATGTCTTAAATGGAATGCTCTTCCCTAGAACATAAGCATTGACAAAATAACTGATGATAAACATGGATGTAGCAAGGAAGGCCTTTCTCTTTACCTAGAAGAGAGGAACAGGGAACTGGCAGTGGAAAACTGTTTTTACACATAGCTACGGGAAGGCAGTTCTTAACTGTGGGTATTAATTCACAAATGTGTAACAGAAAGGGCGTTAGCTACAGTGAAAGTCACAGAAAAGACAGTCACTCATTCACAAAGCAGTAATGCCAAAAAGTCATGCCCTTTGGTTCAAAAACCTTCACTAAGGCTCTTGGCTTCAATAAGTAGCCAGTGAAGAAATGACTGAGTATTTACTGTATAATGTTGTGGCTTGTAGCAATATTATATGAGGCCCAAATTAATAGTGTGCTTTAGATAGAATATGTGAAAACTGTGGAGATACAATGGCTGCTGGCTTTTTCTATATGCATAATAGATGCATTATGGAAACAAAATATATTATCACATGGCAAATTAACTGTTATTATTTAAATATCAGATCAATCTTGTCCCATGGGCCTTTTGAAAGTCAAAGGAGCAGTTATATGGGTAAGCAGAGGTTACCTGTGCCATGGCTGCTCTGATAGAATTACTTAGAAGCATGATATTATTTATAAATGCTTGGCTAATAGTTCAGGCTTGGTAATAGCTAATGCTGAAACCTTAAATTAATGTACATTTCTTATCTACCTTCTGGCACATGGATCATGACTTGGCATTTCATTTTCTACACATCATAATTCCTCTGCACCTCTGGTCTCTTCTCTGACACTGTCTTTCTTCCTCTCAGTATTCTCAGTTTGGTGGTCTCACCTATAATTCCCGTCTGGCCACTGGTCATTCAGTTCTTTATTAACCATGAAGAATAACACATAATTACAATGTAGAGAGGAATGTTATAAAGCATTTCCCCCTTTTATCTTATTAAATAGGAAGGTTTCAAACTTTATATAGTAAACTGTATATAACAAAACACTTATTAAATAAGAATTGTAGTTAGAGTACCCAGTCTATTTGTATTTCACAAATCTTACCTAATAACAGTGACATCTGACTTTTGTAGAGTCACCCTAGGTACTTCTATAATGTTGGGGCTCTCATCTTTGTCCTATGAACCTAGATTATCTCACAGACTTTCCTGAGAAACAGGGAATTTTGAAGGATTGTATTGGACCATGCATTGGCAAACTTTGTCAGTTACTTTCCTTTGCATCCTGCTTGTCCAGATTGGACAGAATATTTATTGGCAGCAACTGAGGTATGGGTGGCTTTTTTTTTTTGCCAATCTGACTAGTTTTCATCACAAAGAAAACAAAATCCCTATGGAGTTTCTTCAACGCACCTTTTCTTCTCTGTAGTGGATTGATGTTGCCAGGAGCAGATATGTCTCATTGTCATAAAATCCACATAATATTAAAACAACTTAAATGCCATATTCTGCATGTCTCTGACGTGTTTAAAGACCATCTATCTAAATATATCTTTGTTTTAAACTTAAAAACATATCTAACATGTCTACAAGTTTATCTGTATTAGGGAACTCCGTACTAACCTGTATTTCTTTATTATCCTAAATAGTTGATATTAATAACTTTGAAGGACTATAAATTTGCATTATATTGTTAAATGAGATGCAAAGGTATAAAACCATGTATATGAGTACGATGTATGTAAAGTGTGTCCTAACAAAAATACCCTTAAATTTATAACAAAATGCAAAAATACCTTAAACAAGAGTGGAAACATATATAACAAAAAACCTCAGATTTGTTTCAGTATATAAAAATCCATATCATTGTAAAATAATTAAGTCTAATAGTTGCTTTCTTGTTTTAAAAGTAGATTCAACAATCTTTCCTTTTATTCTATCTTTTCTATAGTCCACTTTTTTTCCCTTCAAAAAGAGCACCTTGAATTTAATCCCCTTAATTTAGCTCTTCTTGGCCATTGCCAATGATAATTTGCAATCAATGCACCTTTTATGATAATAAATATCCATAACACATATTTTCACAATGTGGGCATTGTTCTTTAAATTATTTCTTATTGTTTTCGTTTACTGGTATACTTGGTACCCTGTCATTCCGGATAATGGTTAAATCTTGGCGGGAGTAGTTTGTGAGACTGGATTATCTACAAGCTAGCAACCTTGGAGTTGATTTAGAGGCTGAATTGCCAGGACTATTTACTTTCCTTAGTGTTTTTTACTCCTTGACCTGAAAATATATCAAGTATTAAAGGTAACATATAGAATATCTGATGTGTATATGTTAGCTACAGATTGTTTCTTTATGTTTGAGTGGGCAAAATATATGTTACATGATTTGTAGTTTTTTAGGGTTATTTCTTTTTGTCTGTAGTCAGAATTTGAAGAATCAGTCTAATCTGGTCATACCATCTTGAATAAATCCATAGCTTCTTATTTATGTATAAAGGCATAATCTCTTCCTCAGAGTAACATATACTTTGACTCCCATTTTGAAATTGAAACATTTTTAAAATATATAGGTTGATTTAGTTCAGCAACTTTAATACAAAGTCAATTAGCAGCCAAAAACTTAAAAACATAGTCATAAGTAAGACCCAGACACTCTGTGTACTTCTGATCTTACGCGACATTTTCTTTTATATTATTTTATTCCATTCTTAGGGACTTTACTTTAATACTTTATATATATACATATATATATTTCTTTTTTTAATATTTTACGGATTTTATTAGACAAATCAAGTTAAGCCATAAATAGTGATTGAAAATTTATGTAGGCAGAGTCAAATAAAGACAAGAAAAGTAAAATGCAAAATTCTGTGGACATCTCTTAATAAAACATATACAATTTACACAGAGTAAAAGTGACTTTTTAAAATTTAATAAAAAACAAGAATTTTATGAGATTTACACACTTTTCTTTAACAATTTTTCAGAGAATCCATAACTTGCTTGTTTCTCAGGCTATAGATAAATGGATTTAACAAAGGAATTATTACTGTGTAAAGCACAGAGTCTATGATATCTTGATCATCTGCCTCTTGAGAGGGAGGAAGGATGTACATAAAGAGAAGAGGCCTATAGTATAAAGACACAGATAAGAGATGGGCACCACATGTTGAGAAAGCCTTTCTTAAGCCTTGGACAGACTTCCTTTGTAAAATTGTAAACAGGACTAGTGTATATGACACAAGAACAATCACAATGGTGAAGGCTTGAATTAAACCAGCCAAAACAAACACCAGTTGGAAATGAAGAGTAGAGTCAGTACAGGAAATCTTTAGCAATGGTATAATGTCACAGTAAAAGTGATGCACTATGTTGGAATTGCAAAAGGTTAAAAGAAATAAAAATCCCTCATGTATTGAAGCATGGATAATGCCACCTAAAAAAGAAAGGATTAATAGACATATGCATAGCCTATTAGTCATAACCATTGGAAAAAGTAAAGGTTTGCAAATGGCTATATAACGATCATAAGCCATAGCTGCCAACAGAAAGCATTCTGTAGTAACAAAAGGAAAAGAATTGTATCATGCATTCAGAGAAGGAAATCATCTTACTCATCTGTAAGAAATTGAGTAACATTTTTGGTGTCACTGTGAATGATAAACAGGCAACCACAAATGCCAGATGACCAAGAAAAAAGTACATGGGGATGTGTAAGTGAGGGTAATTCCATATAAGAGTGATTAGACCAAGATTACCTACAATAGTGATGAGGTAGATCACCAGGAATACCAAGAAAAGGGGAACCTGTAGCTTTGGAGAGCCTGTGAGCCCTGTAAGAACAAACTCTGTCAGCAAAGTTGAATTTTTTATTTCTGAGTTATCACTGGATATCTCCTGAAAGGAAATACAAGAAAAAGAATGTTCATCAGTATTTAAAATTTAAATATCAGGAGAGTACATTTGACATAGAATAATAACAATATCTATGTAACATTTAACTGTTTTTTCCTCTCACTTCTACTTATAGAATGTGTTTGAATAAATTAAAAAGGTGAAATAGGCAGTGATTTAAATTATAAAAATAATGAAATGATGTGATTTCAAAAAGTACTGCTCATATAATTAAAATGTTAGTAAAATGGCTAGTCAACATTTAAAATGACATTGAGAGAAATGGTTATAATGAAACATAATGTTCTAAAGCTTTTGGACTATCAATTTAGTGGATTTTTCTCATATTCAGTGTGTGCATTTTTCTCATATTCAGTGTGTGCATGGATGTCAGTAAAGAAGAGAAGTATTACTTGGCTTCTAGGGTTATGCTAATAAGCTGAAACTGAACATGTAGAAACATTTACAAATTTGTAGTATGAGTATGCTCCGAACATCCAGTTAATGTTTCCATTATAACATGACTAGAGTATTGATAAAGTATCGGTTGTTTAAGGCATCATGTGGACCAAGCAGCTGACCGTACAAAATGCATTTGATGAAATTATTTGAAAGAAGCCTTCTTTAACAGTATGTGTTAGAACCAAAAGCTACAGAGAATCCCTGTCTGGAAAATCCAAAAAAAAGTATGTGTTAATTCATAGCTCATTTTCTACTTCATATTCTTGATTACAGACTGATGTTTGTTGTAATGATTTGTTCACTCAGTGCCATACAATGTAGATTTCGTTATGGAGAGATGGAAATGGAAACACATAGACCAAAAGGTCTCCATGTAAAAATGTAGAGAATCCTGTCAATGCACATATAGCACTTTCCAGAGTTACATTCTCTAAGAGTAGTAACTGCAGTTATCTTTGAAGATTTGGGGTGTAATATTTCCCCATTATTGACTTCCTTGATTGCTTTTGGTCTTTTCATATCACCCAGTTGTATATTAATAATTTCTGTAATATGCCTGAGTTAGAATCAAAGGAAATATAAGAAAAGAAAATACCTGGCTAATACATTACCCTCACTCAAATTATGTGAAAAATATGCCTGGGACATGTCACAAGACACCATGTCAAAAATTTGTTTTTAAAAATGATCAGAAAAGCATACAAAGCAAAGTTCAAGTAGAGAATTGAGGATTGTGCCTTAGACAAATATTAAGAAGGCACAAAGACAAATATGCTGTCAGAAGTCAATATCAATGCTCTTGTATAATGGATAATAGAGATTCCCTGATTGATGAAATTAAAAAAAACTTATGGATGTTACTGAGAATGGTTTCCTGAATATGACAGAGATGATGTCAAAGAGTAGCAGGAACTGGATTCAGTGGGAAATACACTTTGAAGAAAGATGCTCCAGAGGAACCAAGGTTGTGGGTGTGTGGAAAGTTTTCTCCCATTCAAATTATAACCTGTTACCGTTGGAACATGTTTGATAAATACATCAGTGGAGAAAATGAAAATATCAAGAGGAGAAAAGGTATAGAAAAGGTAACTTAAGAGACATACAAACAGAACAAAAAGGAGGAAAAAGTAGAGTCTCAGAAAACGTATAATGAACAAAGTATGAAGTCACAAGGAAGGACTACTGGAAAAAGAATGAAGCTAAGATTGTCTATATCTTCTCTATTTCCCAGTCTTAAAGACATTGTAACCCATTTAGAGCTTTTTATCCACCTGAATTTCTCTTTATTGAATATCAGGTATCTTTTCTGACTGCATAAGCCTTTCAACTGCTAAATGACATGGCTAGAATCAAAGCTTCTGCTTTGGCATCTGGTTCTGCCCTGCTTGCTTCACTAAGAGCTATGCTTTATGATGGATGTATTGACATGAAAGCCATTTTCATTAACCCAAGTTTGGGCAGTTTTTGGGTCCATGCTGCCATCAAGTAGTGTGCCAGCTATTGCTCATAAACCCCATTTAAGTGTTTGATATAGCATGTCCTTTTAAAATAGCCATGTGTATTTTGCCATTAGTATTCTGTCAGAAATCTATTTCTCAAAAGGGCCATGCCTCTCCTTTACACTAGCAAATAGAGCCTACCGAGAAAAGACAGTTACTAAGAAGCCAAGTTTGACGCCATTTTTGAGTGTTTAGAATTCTTTTTAAAGCTAGTCAGGTCTTAGGTGGGAATTCTGGCCCCTAAATGAAATTCCAATTGTTATTTTAAAAAAAGGTAAATTAGGTATGAAAGATTAGAGTTACTACTTATGAGTAGGAAATTTGGTATGAAAGATAGAGTAGTAACAAGGAGGAAGTATTTACAAGGAGGAAGTATTTAGCCCTGTCTCAACTGATATTTGTTGACAACCCCCAAGAGGATTCACCATCTCTGAGGAATGCATATAGTCTATGGTAGGTGGAAAATTTGCAGAGCATGAGGAGTGGAGGCAGAGGAAACTGAGATTGGTATGTAAATAAAAAGTTTGTTCTCCGAGGGCCTAGTGAGGACCCATGTAGACCCTGCTCTTTCTTCAGTCTCTGTGAGTTCACATGAGCCTTGGACTGTTTATTCAGAGAACCTTGTTCTTCGGCTGTCCTCCCTCCTTTCTGGCTCTGACACTCTTTCTGCCTCTTGAGTACGTGAACAAGTGGGTCTCTGGGTGAGGCAGCACTCAGGAATAAGCAGCTAGATCCACCCCCACACAATAATTCTTCCAGAACTGCAGGGGAGGCCATGAAGGATCCACTGAGCTTCTTATGAAAATTCTCTGTGAGGAAAATAATGTTCAGCCACTCCCCACATGTCACTGCCAGTGGCTTCACTAGGACCCTGCCTTTCCTTCCAAATGCTTATTACCAACCGTTCCTTCCAAATGCTTATACACTCTTGCAAACTTCCCGAGCTCCTCCTGATGATCAGACGGATGCAATGTACAAGCAGACAGACCATTTTCTCCTTTGAGAGCCAGAAAACATTGAGAGATCCACAAGGACAGAGGAAGCTACCGTACTTTCTTTCCTGCACACCTCCAAGACTTACTCATTGATGGACATGATTGGTTTTTGCTATGTGCAGTAGTAAGGGTACTCAAGAGACAGAATCAATAGCACATAGATGCTATATTCTAGAGACACTAATTATTTGGGGGACTTGTAGTGGCATTTCATTTGTATTTTAATAAATAAAGCTTACCTGAAGATCAAAAAAAAGTTTGTTCTTAGAAATAATATTGACAGATAAAGAAAAAGTTTATTGTTACAAAGATAAGCTAAATAAAATATTATCTGTAAATTTGACAAATATAAATAAACTCAGTATTGTAACTGTAATTCCTACTAAATAACTGTTTTAAATATACATATTTAATATATATATGTGTGTGTGTGGTGTTTTACATATATATTAAATTTAATAACTTCTTTTTTAATTAGTCTTAAAGAGGAGAATGCTATTGAATAATCCTTTTGTACACTATTAATATGTACTTCTCTCATTGATTCATAAGGAAATGACTGGCCAGAGCCCAGACAGGAAGTATAGACAGTACAGCCAAACTGAGAATACAGAGAGGAAGAAGGACAGAATCAGAGAATTCATTAACAAACACAGAGAGATACAAGATGAATATGCCATACTGAGAAAAGGTTCTAAACCCCATGGCCAAACTCAAGTAAAAATATGAATTTATTGAAAATATAAGAATTATCTAGTAACAAGCCTTAATTATTCCAAAGCATTTATAAATAATAATGAGTCTATGTATCAGTTATTTGGAAACTGATGGACAGGAAGTACTTCCTAAAATATGCCTTTGTTAGGCTCCTATATTCATCGGAGGTGATCCTGACACAAAGGACAGTTTTATACTTTCAGTAAGGAAAATGAAGACTGAGACAAGGAGCATAGGGATACCTAGGTAGAATTCTTCACATTGTGTACTATGGAACGAGTGCTTCTTGGGGGAAGGCAGTCTTTTTCTTGGTTTGGTGGATCTTAGAAAAGGACAGCAGACTCTATGAAATGATACAAACATTTGCCCTTTCCTTGAACCTCTTCAGTATTGGCAATCTGAATCAGACCATTCTGTTACCTTCCCCCAAAATGTCATCTATGAACTCATGGGGCATAATCCAAACAATTTATGGAACAACTCACCAAAAAGACATTTAACAAAGGTGAGGTTAAATGATGGGCAGGATGCCACAGGCTCTTAGTGACCTGGAGGTTGTTAGAGCCCTTAAGTAATCCATGTCTGGGAATGTTTATCTTGGACTTAATAGCCTCCATAAAAATCACACCTTCTACCTTCTACTTCCCACTACAATGTATATATTTTCTAAACTTCCACAACAATCATAGGCAGATTGAGAGAATAAATAACAATAATTGTATTTTAACATAGATTAATGTGTTACCACATATATTTTCTTCAGATTTCTATGTCTCTGGTTCCAGAAGAAAATCTGAGAGTTGTGTTCCCATATAAAATCTGTTCTGCCCATCTGTTTCTTAGGTCATTTTAGAACTCATGTGATAAATACCTTCTTGTAATTCTTTTTTTTTCTTTCTTTTTGTTTGTCTCGGGGGTGAAAGATTCATGAAATTTTATACTAGTGAAAATGTGATATACCAATAAGCCAGTTTACTCTATTTCTTGGCACTTTTTTTTGATACTTCATTCTTTATCTTCAGACACCTTGTTTGCTAAGTTGTCTTCAGATTCCTTAGCCAGATGCGTTCATTCTCCTGTAGACTGTGAGTGAGGATCCATTCAGTTATTTTCTCAAATTGAAGTCTCTTGATTTGAGGATGTTTGCTGTTAATCTTTCCCAAAAAATTACCACAAGCTCTTTTTCAATGTTCATTTTCTGTTCATAATAAGGAAATTTTGTCGTTAGTAAAAGGTACCAAAATCCTGATGATTTACAAAGTCTTAATTTTCCTTTCTGAATCAACTCACAAATATTTTCAAAATAAGTCTTTAATTTTTCCTTAATTCTTACAGTAAAAATTACCATTTTCTAAGCTACTTGCATTTGTATACATTTTGTATATTGATAGAAGTTTAAGGATACTTTTTAATACTGTACATGTTTCTATTTATGTTTAAGGTATTTTTATATATTGATACAAATTCAATGTTATTTTTGTTATACTTTATATATGTTTATACTTCATTTTAGTATTTTTCTACATTGTTACAAATTTGAGGATATTGTCCTTATACTGTTCATATGCTTCTATTTTTTCGTAAGATATTACCTATACAACTTATACAGCTTGCTCACTTATGCAATGTGAAGTTGCAGTCCTTAAATGTTATTTAGGATAATCAAGAAATCATGTTATTTAGGTTTTACAGGTATACAGACATATACTTCAGAAAGGTAGGCAATTCAAACCCATCAAATAACTGTAGAACGTGGCATTTGAAATGTTTTAATAACACAGGCTTTTTTTGTCATGAGAATTATTTGCTCTTTGCAGCACCAATCTAAATGTAAGGGTATCTTACTTGATAATTGTTATTGTATGTAGTTTCAGTTTTGTTAAAGTTGATAACTTTGCTTTCTTTTTGTACAATTCTTGATAATAATTGTCCATGTATATAATTTTACTGTGTTAGAGTTAGAGCCTTTCTGCTTAATTAAAATGAAAGGCAGTATTACAGGAAGCCTATCAGTGGTCCACTAGCCAATAGAGAGGAGTGTTTTTGTCCAAGAGGCAGGGTTTTCATTGAGAATGGACATGAACAAGGGAGAGGCAGCTTTCCAAGTCAGGAACAATGATGGAGGTGTAAGTGGTGACTTAGTGTCTCATTTCAGGGTTCCCCTTTGTTCTTTAAGATTTCTTCATGGATTTTGTTTGATAATTAATGTTAAACAAATCATTAATCATTCTCTTAATCAAAAAGAAATGATGTATTAATGGAAACTAATCCTTTAAGAAAAATGAATAAAATAATTGGTTATTTTGAATGAGCTTTATGTTTAAGAAATTGATCTACATATTTTCCTAATAACTCTTTTGACACATTTGGCATGCAAATGTGTGTTTATGAAAATGCAAAGCGTATTATAAAAACACAGTTTTAGGATATCATTACAAGATTCAGCTACTATTCTTACATGCCAGGGAATACTTCAATTTCTCTATCTGAAGTTTGGGGATGACAGATGATATTTCCTTCAGGAACATCGCCTTAGTAACCTAGGTGCATAGTATATTTTCCAGAAATTGAAAAAATATACTTTAATCAGTAGATAGGAATAGCATATCTTTCATCAACATCTTGATGTTATTTGAAGACAATACTGTATCATAAGGTCTTAGAAACTGAGCAATGTGACCCAATTATGACACAATTTCTATATGTATTTATGTGGGCATAAAATATTCTATTTAGAAGGGCTGATATGTAAAGTTAATTTTCATTGTGGCTGCAGAGATGGATCAGTAGTTAAGACTACCTGTTTCCCTTTCAGAGGATCTGGGTTTGGTTCTCTAGTAACTAACAACAACTTATATTTCTTATTCCAGATGTTCTATTCTCTCCTCCATAGGTACTACATGCATGTAATACATAGTCACACATACAGGCAAAACCAACTCATTTACACAAAATGAAATAAATAAATCTTCTTAAATGTTAGACCTAATGAGTGCTGTCCTTATTAGATCATATTGTATATTATAAAAGGTCCACATGACACAACATGTACCCCTAAATTTGCTTTCTCACAGGAACTTGATCACATAACAAGATATTGACAAGGACATGCTGTCAGATTTTTATTCTTAAATGGACTTCAGTGAAAAATGGATACTGATTTGATCTGTTAAAAATGACAAAGTCAGGTTGGACTATAATCTGTGAACATACATAGTTTTTTGGTTTTTGTTTTTTGAAGTTTAAGTAATATATGTCAGGTAAAATGAAATATATATATATGTGTGTGTGTGTGTGTGTGTGTGTGTGTGTGTGCTAGAGTGTGAGTCCAGGGTTCAAGCATGTCTAAAATACTATACTACAGAGATGTAAGACAGCTTTGAATCTATATTTTTAGGCTACATGTTGCCAAGGATGAAGTATTGGTTTAATTCCAGAGCAACAGTCTTCATAGCTGGAAAGATATAGATAGGAATATTGATATAGATATGAAGGTAGACATGAAGAAAGGATTTTGGCTGTGTGCAGAGTTTTGAGGAAAATTGTGAGTAGATTCAGGAATGAATACAATAAATGCATATATATGTGAAATTGTGGAAGTATAATTAAATAAAAGATAAATAAATTGAAATAAACAATGACAATAAGATATTTAAAAAAGATATAATAAATACATTTTCTTTCCTGTATTGAGGCTTTTCAGCTGTTTTTGGCTTTGTAGGTATTTGCCTAAAAACTGCCTAATAAAACAATTTTTCCACTGGAGTAAATTCTGATAGTTTTATTGACAAATTGTCATATTTTATTGGAGTTTTTATGATTTTTAACCTCTCTCATGCATCCAACTCAAAACTATGGCTTTCAGTGTAGTTTCATAGATTACAGAGTTTCTTGAAACATTGCAAAGAAATCATAATCTCTTCTTATAAAAGGAGATATTATAGCTATAAGGGTTGGTGATAATGTTGGTTTAGACATACAAAGCCTGTTAATGAGTAAGCAGAGGACTCTTCTAGGACAGAAGGATGTTTGATGAATTATTTAGACTACTGACAGTCATGAAAATTCATGGTTTCATTATGACATGCAGCTTTGTCAATATTGTACATGAATGTGGTTAGCCTTGTCTATGAATATACATATAAATCTTACCCTCTCTTGTCAGATCATCTACACTGCTCATTGCCCTATTGGATTCATGGCCATCCAAAGTATTATGTCTACAAATGTTTAAGTGTCAAAATTTCAGAATGACACCAAATTGTCATTTCTGTGAATCTCCCACTGTGCTACTTCCATGAACTCTAATTTCCATAAAGAATTGTGTGAAAGGTGGAAAAGAAGAATATGATCTAGGTAAAATAATAAAATTTGAATAAAGCATTCAAAAACAGCAAGTTCAGAGTCTAAGTATTAAGGCTCAATTATTTGGAAGGTTTAAGATTTTTTGAACTCTTTGAACATCTAAACATTTTGTATTTACCTTTCTAGTTTAAATTCAACAAAATTTAAAATCAATGAATAGACATTTACAAAACCTAAAAATGAATATTGAAAGATTGCTCTAAGGTATACATAAAATATTTAAAAATTTCATCTGCCACTTAGGACCAGGTATATAATATTTATGAAAATTCTAGGGAGATGAAAACAATGAACATCTGGCCCCTATGACACCATTGTATATTTAAGACTGTCCAAGCTGAGGAAGAATTGAGCTGGTTGACACTTGAATGCCCAAAAGAACACCAGCTGCAAAAACAGCAACTTCCTAACATGTAAATTGTGAACAGAGCATGTTACCTGTGAGAAAAGAAACAAAGAACTCTTTTTGCATGTAATCCTAGGGAGCTAGTCTATAGGGGTCTGGTCAATCAACACACACGATATACTAAGAGCATGTTTATGTAGTTTTATCTGTTAGATATTTTAATATTGAAAACCATGACTTATGTGAAGTCTCCTGCTAAAATCAGAAATATCTGGGAAATACAGCAAAGTTGTGGGCAGAACTCCTGGTAAGAAGAAAAAAAGGGGGGTCTCTCAAATGATAGTGAACTAATTCATAAATGGAGAAAGTAGGACCTTTTTCTAATGAAACCAAATGAAGAGGTCTATAATTGCCTTAGGTTTGGCCACAGTCCCCAGATTTCACACATACATGCTCAGACTAAGAAAGCAACAAAGAATAATTGCAAGCTAAATATTTTATTGGAGTGTTGAAGGTTCTCTTAAAACATCATTGCTCCATTGAAATGACATTAAAGGTAACTGTTTTCTACTGCTCCTGCAATAAACAAACAGATAAATAAGGTCAGGGAGAAAAAAAACCTATCCCATAATTCAAACATTTTCTGAGATAGTGCTTAGTTTTTGGGATAACTAACTCTGTTAGCGCTAAGACATTTGATGGAGAGTGAATTTAAATCACATTTGTCACAGAAATCAAGGTATACAGAACTTTTAAGTTTTAGATGTATAAGATATTTATGCCTTTTGGAAGATGGTGGTGATCTCTAGAGTTTGGGACTGTGCTGTTAGCAGAAGGGTATTCATTCGTTTCCTAGTGTTCAACCCCAAAATAAGCACACAGAAACCATATCATTTAAATCACTGGCCATTCATGTAAGCATATTGCTAGATACCTCTTATATCCTAACTAATCCATCTACATTAAATTGTTCATCACCACAAGGTCCTGACCTACCAGCAAGGTTCCAGTTGGGGGCTCGTGCCTTTCTCCTCTGGCAACTCCATGGCTTCTCACTGACTCGGACTTCTATCTCCCAGCATTCAGTTTATTTTCCTGCCTAGCTCTATTCTGCCCTATCTATAGGCCCAAAGAAGATTCTAATTAACCAATGTTATTCACAGCAAGCAGAGGGAATCTCACATCTTTGTTAGAATGATAAAGTGTCTTATTACTTTTGTCATCCTGATGAACCTTTTATTTATGTAGAAAATTTCTAGAGGTTACTTGCCTCTTCTTCACCACCCTCCTCAGGTGGGCCTTCTGGTTTTTCTGGTTTAGGAGGACGAGGTTTCTCCTCATCTCCCTCCTGGGGTGGGCCTTCTGGTTTTTCAGGTTTAGGAGGACGAGGTTTCTCCCCATCTCCCTCCTGGGGTGGGCCATGTGGTTTTCCAGGTTTAGGAGGGCGAGGATGATGTGGTGGTTTCTCTGGTGGTTTTTCTTCTCCATCCTCATCCTCATCATCTCCAGGTTCTTCACCTCCGTCATTCTCAGAATCCCGAGGGGGTCTCTCATGCTGTTGACCTTTGCCGTGGCTTTTTTGCTCTCCCTCTGTAGGAACGTAGATCCATGTCAAAGAAGCTTACTTTTCTCTTTCTGTCAGAATGCCCTTCCTTCCTTCCTAAATTTATGAGCCTGATTCTTTTTGAAATGTATTTTTTAAATATTTATCATAATAACTTTCTTATGGCTCAACTCTTCAGGCAAATATTTATTCTTAAACTTGAACATTAAAGGTGATTTTATTTTCATTACAATTCTCAGACAGAAGTGATGAAACTGAAAGGATTTTTTTAATGATATTAGTTAGAATTAGGCAATGTAGTATAATGTGACAGCAATGCTCTATTCTTAAATGGACCATGTTGTTTTGGGTTCTATAACCAAGTGGAGAACAAAAAGAAGTATAGGAAAGAGACTAGAAGATGTTCCATTCAGTTTTCCTGCATTGCTTTTGTATGTATTACTCAGCTTTGGGTGCAGAGATGAGTGAGAAAAATAAATTTTAAAAAGATGAGAGAGTCTGAGATCTGTGAAATTACATATCTAGTGTGGAAGCATATAATTCTAAAAGGACTCAATGGGAAAAGGATTCTTTGATCAACACATACAGTCATGGAAGATTTTAAATGAAGACACTCAATATGCTCATCATATGCGAACCATTGCTTCCATCTGTGAAAGAGACAAAATGTTCTTGGCGTAAAACCTGGCTTTCTACTCTTCCAGTGTATTGCCCTCTTCTAGATCCTAGATACAATGCAGGAGAGCTTTTCTATATATCTCAGGGTAAGCTGTCACATGCTAACTTCACAAAATAAAAAATTATGAAGTTTTATAGAATTGAATAATTACAAAAGTAAATCATGCTTAATTGGTTAATATAGGATGAATCTGGCCCTACCTAAGAGCTGAGCAGAAGAGTCTTCATAGATGATCTCTAGAAAATAAGCACAAGAGAAGTGTAAAGATACTTACAAGACTTTTCAGCAGGAAATACAAATGACATTCAATAACATCTTCACATCAACTAAGAAGTATTTTATCCTTGGATGATGCCGCTGATACTGCTGCCAGAATGGTTTCTATGATCAGGAACAACCACTATTTTGTTTCTTAGTATCTCTGGCAACCTTTACTTTTAGTCTTCATTTTAACATGGGAATTTCATTCTGACAGGTTTATATCATTTATATTTTTCTTCATGACCTTCATTTGCTATATGATACATATCCATAGGTATTTCATACATGAATTAAAAATAAGCATTGCTGTAATTTTTTGTGAAGAACAATGAAAGTTGCATATGGGTCATTAAAATAGAGAAAGAGGCCCAGGAATATATCTCAGTCAGTAAAAGTGCTGACAATATGCTGTCCTCTGACTGAAATGTTAAAAATATATACTCTCTCTGTCTCTCTCTCTGCATGTGTTATGTCTCTGTGTTGTTGTCCCTCCTTATCTTGCACATACACATACATGTATTCACATACATAGACAGTTCTGTATGCACTCATGCTCAAAAATAATTTAAGAAATTATTCACTAATATTTCTAGCTGATTGTATACAGTTTCAAATTTACTACTTTTTTCCTTGTCTCAAAAACAACTATGAGATATGTTTACTTATTTCAGTTTTTGCTCTCCTCTGTACAGCAAAGTTAGCATTATTTACTATTGGGATCTCATAACTCCTTGAGAATTGAGCTTCCCTCCATCACTTGCATCATCCCCCACCAAAAAGGTCTTTTCACAAATGCACTCATGTTATTTCTTAAATTTTACTGTAAGCAAAGTCTAAGATCCAGTGCAAAATGAAAATATAAACATTCTACTATATTTTCCTAATCATTTTATTCAGTTTCTTATTTATTTTTTTTTTTTACATTTCTCCCAGCCCTATATTTCAGTGTGTTACCCAACTCCCATTTCATAGAACCAATGTTTACCCTATTTCGTACCTGCATTTGCTCTCTGAACTGAGCTCAGGGCCAACAAGGCTGCTGTGAGTAGAACCACCAGCATCTTGGAGGAGGCTTTGGAGTTGCTCCCAAGTCTGTGCTGGGAGAAGCAAGGCCAGAGTCTTTATAAGCAAGGTAGAACAAAGGCACTTTTCAGGTCCTTAGTAGTGACTTGACCTGACACAGCAGGATACATTGCACCTCTGACTTTTGTTTGGGACATTAGCCTAGAAAGATGTATGGGGGAGGAGGTTGTCAATGTCTCAGTTCTCAATGGTAAAATATAAAATTTGTACAACAATGTTGAAGTGATTCGGGCATCGTCCAGATATTAGAAATAAAATTCTGTTTAAGCTCTAGTATTTTTTTATTGAAAAAAAAAAAATCCCTGCCTCCTCCCAGCCTCCCATTCCCCTCCCCCTTCTCCCGCCCCTCTCCCCCTCCCCCCTCTCCTCTCCCCCTCCCTCTCCAGTCTGAAGAGCAATCAGGGTTCCCTGCCCTGTGGAAAGTCCAGGGTCTTCTCCCCTCCATCCAGGTCTAGGAAGGTGAACATCCAAACTGGCTAGACTCCCACAAAGCCAGAACATGAAGTAGGAACAAAACCCCATGCCATTGTCCTTGGCTTCTTATCAGCCCTCATTGTCTGCCATGTTCAGTGAGTCCGGTTTTATCCCATGCTTTTTCAGCCACAGTCCAGCTGGCCTTGGTTAGCTCCCAATAGATCAGCCCCACTGTCTCGGTGGATGGGTTCACCTCTCGTGGTCCTGACTTCCATGCTCATGTTCTCCCTCTTTTCTGCTCCTCATTGGGACTTTGGGAGCTTATTCCGATGTTCCAGTGTGGGTCTCTGTCTCTATCAACATCCATCGCTAGATGAAGGTTCTATGGTGATATGCAAGATATTCATCAGTGTGGTTATAGGATAGGGTCATTTCAGGTTCCCTATCCTCAGCTGCCCAAGGAACTAACTGGGGACATTGCCCTGGGCACTTGGGCACCACTCTAGGTTCATGTCTCTTACCAACCCTAAGGAGGTTCCCTTAATTAAGTTATGTGATTCCCTGCTCCTCTATCCAACCTTGTTTTATCCCCAATCATCCCGTTTCCCCAAGTTCCCCCCATCCTCCCCTTATCACTTTTCTCTCCCCATCTCCTCTTACCCCCATCCCACCCCACCCCCAAGGTCCCAATTTTTTGCCCAGCAATCTTGTCTATTTCCCATAGCAGGGATAACAACTATATGTTTTTCTTTGGGTTCACCTTCTTATTTAGCTTCTTTAAGATCACAAATTATAGACTCAGTGACCTATATTTATGGCTAGAAACCAATTATGAGTGAGTACATCCCATGATCCTCTTTTTGGGTCTGGGTTACCTCACTCAGGATAGTGTTTTCTATTTCCATCCATTTGCATGCAAAATTCGAGAAGTCATTGTTTTTTATGGCAGAGTAGTACTCTAATGTGTATATATTCCACACTTTCTTCATCCATTCTTCCATTGAAGGACATCTAGGTTGTTTCTAGGTTCTGGCTATTACAAATAATGCTGCTATGAACATAGTTGAACAAATGCTTTTGTCATATGATAGGGCATCTCTTGGGTATATTCCCAAGAGTGGTATTGCTGGGTCCAGGGGTAGGTTGATCCCAAATTTCCTGAGAAACCACCACACTGATTTCCAAAGTGGTTGCACAAGATTGCATTCCCACCAGCAATGGATGAGGGTACCCCTTTCTTCACAATCTCTCCAGCAAAGGCTATCATTGGAGTTTTTGATTTTAGCCATTCTGACAGGTATAAGATGATATCTCAAAGTTGTTTTGATTTGCATTTCCCTGATCGCTAAGGCGGTTAAACATGACCTTAAGTATCTTTTGGCCATTTGAACTTCTTCTGTTAAGAATTCTCTGTTCAGTTCAGTGCCCCATTTTTTAATTGTGTTAATTAGCATTTTAATGTCTAGTTTCTTGAGTTCTTTATATATTTTGGAGATCAGACCTTTGTCTGTTGCAGGTTTGGTGAAGATCTTCTCCCAGTCAGTAGGTTGCCTATTTGTCTTAGTGACAGTGTCCTTTGCTTTACAGAAGCTTCTCAGTCTCAGTAGGTCCCATTTATTCAACATTGCCTTTAATGTCTGTGCTGCTGGGGTTATACTTAGGAAGCGATCTCCTGTGCTCATCTGTTATAGGGTACTTCCCACGTTCTCTTCTATCAGGTTCAGTGTGTTCAGATTGATATTGAGGTCTTTGATCCATTTGGACTTGAGTTTTGTGCTTGGTGATAGATATGGGTCTATTTTCATTCTTCTACAGGTTGATGTCCAGTTGTTGGAGATGCTTTCTTTCTTCCATTGTATACTTTTAGCTCCTTTATCGAAAATGAGGTGATCATATGTTTGTGGGCTAAAAATCAGGTCTTCTATATGATTCCATTGGTCGACTTCTCTGTTTTTATGCCAGTACCATGCTGTTTTCATTACTGTAGCTCTGTAATAGAGTTTGAAGTCAGGGATTGTAATGCCTCCAGAAGTTCCTTTATTGTATAAGATTGTTTTGGCTATCATGGGTTTTTTGTTTTTCCATATAAAGTTGATTATTGTCCTCTCAAGATCTGTGAAGAATTTTGATGGGACCTTGATGGGGATTGCATTAAATCTATAAATAGCCTTTGGTAGAATTGCCATTTTTACTATGTTGATCCTCCCAATCCAAGAGCAAGGGACGTCCTTCCATTTTCTGGTATCCTCTTCAATTTCTTTCTTCAATGCCTTAAAGTTCTTGTCAAATAGATCTTTCACTTCCTTGGTTAGAGTTACCCCAAGATATTTTATGCTGTTTGTGGCTATCGTGAAAGGTGAAGCCTCTCTGATTTCCCTCTCTGCTTCCATATCCTTTGTGTATAAGAGGGCGACTGATTTCTTGGAGTTGATCTTGTATCCTGCCACATTACTAAAGGTGTTTATCAGCTGTAGGAGTTCTTTGGTGGAGTTTTGGGGGTCACTTATTACACTATCATATCATCTGCAAATAACGAAAGTTTAACTTCTTCTTTTCCAATTCGAATTCCCTTGATCCGTTTATGTTGTCTTATTGCTATTGCTAGAACTTCCAGCACTATATTGAAGAGATATGGCGAGAGTGGACAGCCTTGTCGTGTTCCTGAGTTTAGTGGGATGGCTTTGAGTTTCTCTCCGTTTAATTTGATGTTAGCTGTCGGCTTGCTGTATATAGCTTTTATTATATTTAGGTATGATCCTTGTATCCCTAATATCTCCAAGACTTTTATCATAAAGGGATGTTGAATTTTGTCAAATGCTTTTTCAGCATCTAATGAAATGATCATATGGTTTTTTTTTCTTTCAGTTTATTTTTTTTATGTTCATATCAGCTTTATTCACAATAGCAAGAAATTGGAAACAACCTAGATGTCCCTCAACTGAACAATGGATAAAGATGATGTGACACTTTTGCGCAATGGAATATTACTCAGCTATTAAAGAAATGACATGAAATGTGCAGAAAATAGGTGGGAAAAATTATCCTGAGTAAGATAACTCAGGCCCAGAAAAGTAAACATGATATACACTCACCTATAGAAGATATTAGTCATTAAGTAAATGATACCCAAGTTACAATCCTTTGACCCAGAGAAGTTTGTAAAGTGGGGGACTCTTGGGGACAGGCCACAAGTATCTTTCTGGGAAGGGGAAGTAGAGTAGATTTTTTATTTATTTATTTATTTATTTATTTATTTATTTATTTTTATTAAAGATTTCTGTCTCTTCCCCACTGCCGCCTCCCCTTTCCCACCCCCCCCAATCAAGTCCCCCTCCCTCGTCAGCCCAAAGAGCAATCAGGGTTCCCTGCCCTGTGGGAAGTCCAAGGACCATCCACCTCCATCCAGTTCTAGTAAGGTGAGCATCCAAACTGCCTAGGCTACCACAAAGACAATGGGATCAAAAACCCATTGTCATTGTTCTTGAGTTCTCAGTAGTCCTCATTGTCCGCCATGTTCAGCAAGACCGGTTTTATCCCAGGCTTTTTCAGACCCAGGCCAACTGGCCTTGGTGAGTTTCCGATATAACATCCCCATTGTAGAGTGTGTGGGTGCATCCCTCGCAGTCCTGAGTTCCTTGCTCGTGCTCTCTCTCCTTCTGCTCCTGATTTGGACCTTGAGATTTCAGTCGGGTGCTCCAATGTGGGTCTCTGTCTCTGTCTCTGTCTCCTTTCATCGCCTGATGAAGGTTATAATTCAGGAGGATGCCTGTTTGTTTTTCTTTGGGTTCTCCTTCTTATTTAGCTTCTCTAAGAACCTGAATTATAGGTTCAATGTCCTTTATTTATGGCTAGAAACCAAATATGAGTGAGTACATCCCATGTTCCTCTTTTTGGGTCTGGCTTACCTCACTCAGGATAGTGTTTTCTATTTCCATCCATTTGCCTGCAAACTTCAAGAAGTCCTTGTTTTTTACTGCTGAGTAGTACTCTAATATGTATATATTCCATACTTTCTTCATTCATTCTTCAATTGAAGGGCATCTAGGCTGTTTCCAGGTTCTGGCCACTACAAACAATTACATTGATAGATTTTCGTATGTTGAACCAGCGCTGCATCTCTGGGAAAAAGCCTACTTGATCATAATGGATAATTTTTCTAATGTGTCTTGGATTCGGTTTGCCGGTATTTTGTTGAGGATTTTTGCGTCAATGTTCATGAGTGAGATTGGCCTGTAATTCTCTTTCCTGGTAGAGTCTTTGTGTGGTTTTGGTATCAGAGTAACTGTAGCTTCATAAAAGGAATTTGGTAATGACTCTTCTGTTTCTATATTGTGAAATACATTAAGGAGTATAGGTATTAGGTCTTCCTGGAAGTTCTGGTAGAATTCCGCATTGAAGCCATCTGGTCCTGGGCTCTTTTTGGTAGGGAGGTTTTTAATAACAGATTCTAATTCTTCGCAACTAACAGGTCTATTTAGATTGTTCACCTGGTCCTGGTTTAACTTTGGTATATGGTATTTATCTAAAAAAGTGTCCATTTCTTTTACATTTTCCAGTTTTGTGGCATACAGGCTTTTGTAGTAAGATCTAATGATTCTCTGAATTTCCTCTGTGTCTGTGGTTATGTCCCCCTTTTCATTTCTGATCTTAATAATTTGCAAATTCTCTCTCTGCCATTTGATTAGTTTGGATAGGGGTTTATCAATCTTGTTGATTTTCTCCAGGAACCAGCTTTTTGTTTCATTGATTCTTTGGATTGTTTTCTGTGTTTCTATTTTGTTGATTTCAGCCCTCCGTTTGATTATTTCCAGTCTTCTACTCCTCCTACGTGAGTCTGCTTCTTTTTTTCTAGAGCTTTCAGGTGGGCTGTTAAGTCTCCAATGTGTGCTTTCTCTGTTTTCTTTAAGTGGGCACTTAGTGCTATGAACTTTCCTCTTAGGACTGCTTTCATTGTGTCCCACAAGTTTGAATATGTTGTTTCTTTATTTTCATTGAATTCCAGGAAGACTTTAATTTCTTTCTTTATTTCTTCCTTAATCCAGGTGTGGTTCAGTAGTTGACTGTTCAGTTTCCATGAATTTGTAGGCTTTCTGGGGGTAGCCTTGTTGTTGAATTCTAACTTTAATCCATGGTGATCTGATAAGACACAGGTGGTTACTAATATTTTTTTGTAATTGTGGATGTTTGCTTTGTTACTGACTATGTGGTCAATTTTCGAGAAGGTTCCATGAGCTGCAGAGAAGAAGGTATATTCTTTCCTATTTGGGTGGAATGTTCTATAGATGTCTGTTAAGTTCATTTGTTTCATTACCTCCATTAATTCTCTTATTTCTCTGTTAGGTTTCTGTCTGACTGACCTGTCCAATGGTGAGAGAGGAGTGTTGAAGTCTCCTACTATTAGTGTGTGTAAGCTCTAGTTTGATATACCCGGGACTCTTACTACGTTTGTTGTAATTAAGAGGGATTTGCATCTCATGTGTATTTTTGTCCCAGTTATTCCTGTCATTGAGGCTAAAGTTAGGTAATGTCTACTTTTCAATGCAACCTCTATTCATGGTTTTGCACACATGTGTTATCATGTATATAATACAGAGCTGACTGTTTTTGTTTAATTTTTCAGGGAGTTAGAACACTAAACAGGGATGCATAGTAAGAGACAAAGAACAGTGACAGCAAATCTCCCACGATTAGAGTGTTGGGTTTGATGTGTGCTTTGAGTTCTAGTTATGTTTCTTTTACATATGTGGGTGCTTTTATATTAGGGGCATAGATATTCAGGATTGAGATTTTCTCCTGATGATTTATTCCTATTATGAGAATAAAGTGTCCCTTTCCATCTCTTCTGATTGATTTTAGTTTGAAATCAATTTTGTTAGATATTAGTATAGCCATATCCACTTGTTTCTTTGGGCCATTTCATTGTAAAACCTTTTCCAAACCCTTTACTCTGTGGTAGTGTCTGTCTTTGAGGATGAGGTGTGTTGCTTGTAAACAACAGAATGTTGAATCCTGTTTTCATATCCATTCTCTTAACCTGTGCCTTTTCTTAGGTGAATTGAGTCCATTGATATTAAGTGATATTAATGACCAGTGGCTGCTAACTCCGGTTATTTTTTCTGTTGGTAGTGTTTGTGTTTCCCTTCTTTGAGTTGTGCTGGTGGAGGATTGTTAGATGCTTGTGTTATTATGGGTGTTGTTGGCTTTTTTGGTTTATGGTTTTCCTTCTTAGTATTTTCTGTAAGGCTGGGTTTGTGGCTACATATTGTTTAAATATGTTTTTGTCCTGGACTATCTTGTTTTCTCCATCAATGGTAAATGCAAGCTTTGCTGGGTATAGTAGTCTGGGCTTGCATCCATGGTCTCTTAATGATGTAGGTGGGTCTTCTATCTATCTGTTGCTTTCATTGGTTAATTAATAAAGAAAACTGCTTGGCCTGATAGGTCAGAACATAGGTAAGCGGGGAAGACAGAAGAGAATGCTGGGAGGAAGAAGGCAGTAAGGAAGACACCATGAGCTCCAGTCCAAGATGGACATATGCTAGAATCTTTCCCGGTAAGCCACAATCTCGTGGTGCTACACAGATTATTAGAAATGAGTTAATCAAGATGCAAGAATTAGTCATTAAGAGGCTGGAACTAATGGGCCAAGCAGTGATTAAATGAATGCAATTTGTGTGTTGAAATTTCGGGTGTAAAGCTAACCATGTGGGAGCTGGGACAAAAAGCAGGCCTGCTTGCCTCATCACTACAAATGGCACCCAACATGGATAACTGAATCTACAGAAAGCCTGAAAAAGATTGGGGAAGAATAGAGTAAAGCATGTTTTCTTGGTAGCAGCAATTTCTTGGGTCTGCTCTGCTTGCTAGAGGCAAGCAAGCACTCTCATTTAAGAAGAGGCTTCCTGACTCAGCTTTAGCTGCAAAGCTTGCAGCTCTTTTAAGAGGTCCTGCCATGAAACCCTTAAGTGGTGTTGATGCAAAGCTGAACATATGCTTTTCAGTTTTCAGCCATAGCAGGAAACAAGTTGCACCGTTTTAAAATGCCGGCTTTCTGGGCCATCCTACCAGGGCAAACTCTGACTCTTTCAAGCAGACAGTCCTAACTACAGAGCTTTTGAGTGTTAAACAACACTCAACTTGTTTGCTGTCAAGGACCTTGAAATGCCATATAGTTGTGGCAATAAACATGGCTCCTGTGGGTACCTCTGCCATAAGGCTGGAAAGCTAAGGAATGGGCTGGATCCAGCCATCAAAGTCATGGCTTTAATCCTCTCCTTAGACTCATGTAGTTAGAAAAAGAGAGATATATAGTAAAGAGAGATTCAAAGAGAAAAAAAAACTCTAAATAATTTACAGTGTGTTTAAAAATATATGCAGGCTTGAAAAAAAAGTTAAAGTTCTTAAAAAAGAAAGAAAGAGAGTAATTGGGTGTGGTGGTACACACCTTTAATCCCAACACGTGGGAGGCAGAGATAGATTGACCTCTGAGACTTCAAGGGGCAGAGGTAGGTAGATTGACCTCTGTGACTTCAATGTGTGGCAGGACACATGTTTAATCCCAGTGCTTTGGAGGCAGAGACAGGCGGGTCTCTGTGAGTTTAAGGACAGCCTGGTCTACAGAGTTATTCCAGGACGAAGATATACAGAGAACCTATCTCAAAAAGTAAAAATAAATGAAATAGAGGTTAAAATAAAGCTGCATAAAGATGGAAAATACACAGAGAATCTTGATACTGTAGGCTATTATGTTCTCTTTGAATTGTTTGAATGGTGAGGAAGGAGCAACAGCTGCTAAAAAGGTATTTGTTTATAAATACTGCTGAACTAACCCAAGATAGATATTTTGAAAATACCTTGATTTCAAAATTTGAATCTAAGGTTATGATGCTTTGGAAAGTTCTTCTTTTGTTTTCACAGAGAATGAGACCCTGTGGACTGCTTCTATCTCAATAAGGTATGATAGACCACGCCCTCCTGAAAGATTGCTGTGAATACCCTCAAAAATTACTTCTCTCAACTGCCGACTGAGATGAACCTGGCACACAGGTTATACCATGAAAGATCTGATTAACAGAACCCCCATACAGCAGGAAACAGTTTGGAGAGAAAAAACTGTGCCCATGTTTTCAAATATTGTTTATAAATGTTCTTTTACATTTAAAGGGGGATATGATATAGATACGAATAATTTATGTTGGTATAAATTTTACTCTATTGATATAAATTTAAGGTCAATTTTGTTATTGTAATTAAGGTATTGTGATTGTGTAGTTCATCTTAAAAATGTAGTATATAATTAAGAAATATAGCTTGTTAATGGATAATCATCAATAATAATCAAGCCTGTAGTCATGTTAATTAGATTTTCTAGATATATAGAGATATATTTCAGTTAGATAGGCATTCTTCATATCTTTCCAAGACTATAGAATATGGCATTTTAAATATTTTAATAACTTAGGGCTTTTCATGACAATGAGACATGTCTGCTCCTGGCAGCACCAGCTACTTCAAGAGGAAGATGGGCATTGAAGAGTATCCTTATGGAGTTGGTTAGCCATTTGGGCAAGAAACTGCTCCTGTTTGGACTTTTGCATAAGTTGGACACAAAGAACCCACAGACAGAGGACTGCTGAACTTGCCTAAAGGTGACATGATTCTTTGGGGTTCCCGACTCATGAAAGTGTCTGTGAGACATTCTGCAGGACACAGCAGATAGTGACTGAACTGTCTTTGAAATTCCCTGCTTCTTGGAAATGTCTGCTGAATACTATGGGCCTGTAGGCTGAAGATGGATGCCCCAATGGTACAAAAGAACTTTGGGCAACTGTCCAGGCAGTGAAATGTCTCTGTCATTTCTAGAGTTTGGAAGTTGCTTATTTCTTGTTTGCTTAGGTAATATTATATTCTTCTGGAGTCTTTGATAGAGTTGAAGAATAAATAGATAGTTATAGTTTTCCTTAGTTATGAAAAAAGATAAAGTAGATATAAATATTGTAACTGTAATTCTTACTTGATAACTGTTTTGTTATATGTAATTTTACTATGTTAAAGTGAAAGCCTTTTTTTTGTTTAAACAGAAAAAGGGGAAATGATGTAGGTGGGTCTTCTATCTATCTGTTGCTTTCATTGGAAAATTAATAAAGAAAACTGTTTGGCCTGATATGTCAGGACATAGGTAGGTGGGGAAGACAGAACAGAATGCTAGGAGGAAGAAGGCAGTGAGGATGAGCTTTGGCCCAAGGTAGACGTATGCTAGAATCTTTCCCAGTAAGCCACAATCTCGTATTATTAGATTATTAGAAATGGGTTAGTCAAGATGCAAGAATTAGTCATTAAGAGGCTGGAACTAATGGGCCAAGCAGTGATTAAACGAATACAATTTGTGTGTTATTATTTCCGATTTAAAGCTAACCATATGGGAGCCAGGACAAAAAGCAGGCCTGCTTACCTCATCACTACATCTTAGTGTCTGCAGCACATCTATCCAAGACTTTCTGGCTTTCATGGTTTCCATTGAGAAGTTAGATGTAATTCTGATAGGTCTCCCTTTATATGTTACCTGACCTTTTTCCCTTGTAGCTCTTAATATTCGTTCTTTATTCTGTATGTTTTGTGTTTTGATTATTATATGGTGAGGGGATGTTTTTTTTTTTGATCCAATCTATTTGGTGTTCTGTAAGCTTCTTGTACCTTCATAGGAATATCCTTCTTTAGGTTTGGAAAGTTTTCTTCTGTAATTTTGCTGAATATATTTTCTGGGCCTTTGAGCTGTAATTCTTCTTCTTCTTCTTCTTCTTCTTCTTCTTCTTCTTCTTCTTCTTCTTCTTCTTCTTCTTCCCCTATTATTCTTAGGTTTGGTCTTTTCACCATGTACCAGATTTCCTGGATGTTATGTGTTAAGAGTTTGTTGGAACTGTTATTTTTTTTTAATCAATGAGTTTATTTCCTCTATAGTATCTTCGGTGTCTGAGAGTCTTTCTTCTATCTCTTGTATTCTGCTTGCTATGCTTGCCTCTGTAGTTCCTATTTGTTTACCCAGATTTTCCATATTCAGCCTTTTCTCTGTTTGTGTTTTCTTCATTTCCTCCATTTCATTTTTCAAGTCTTGAACTGTTTCCATTACCTGTTTGATTGCTTTATCTTGATTTTCTTGGGTATTTTTGAGAGATTTATTCATTTCTTCTACCTTTTTGTTTGTCTTCTCCATTTCTTTTTTTTTTAATTTTTATTTTTTTCGTTTCCCCCTCCTCCCCGCCTCCCATTTCCCTCCCCCTCCTTCCACCCTTCTCCCCCTCCCCCCACTCTTCTCCCCCTCCCTCTCCAGTCCAAGGAGCAGTCAGGGTTCCCTGCCCTGTGGAAAGTCCAAGGTGCTCCCTCCTTCGTCCATGTCTAGGAAGGTGAACATCCAAACTGGCTAGGCTCCCACAAAGCCAGAACTTGAAGTAGGATCAAAACCCAGGGCCATTGTCCTTGGCTTCTCATCAGCCCCCATTGTTTGCCATGATCAGAGAGTCCGGTTTTATCCCATGCTTCTTCTGTCTCATTCCATCTGGCCTTGGTGAGCTCCCAATAGATCAGCCACACTGTCTCAGTGGTTGGGTGGACCCCTCGTGGTCCTGACTTCCTTGCTCATGTTCTCCCTCCTTCCACTCCTCATTGGGAACTTGGGAGCTCAGTCCGGTGCTCCAGTGTGGGTCTCTGTGACTATCTCCATCCATCCCCAGATGAAGGTTCTATGGTGATATGCAAGATATTCGTCAGCATTGCTATAGGATAGGGTCATTTCAGGTTCCCTATCCTCAGCTGCCCAAGGAACTAACTTTATAACAGTTTTTCACATTCTGTTTAAAGTCTTTTATTATTTTCATAATGTTATGTTTAAAGTTGATTTCTTCTACTTCTTCTAAAATAGGGTGTTCAAGTCTTCTTGTTGTGTGATCCCTGGAATCTGGTGTTGTCATGTTGCTTTTCCGGTTGTTGGAGGAATTCTTGCATTGACCCCTGCTCATCTCTTTCTTCAAATGCAGCGAGGAGAGTCTTGGCATCTTGGTCCAATCTATGCTGAGAGGAATTTGGTATGTACTCACTCATATATGTATTCTAGCCACAAACAAAGGATATTGAGCCTGTAGTTTGTGATCCTATAGAAGCTAAATAAGAAGGTGAACCCAAAGAAAAACAGATAGTTATCCTCCTCTATTTTGGAAGTAGACTAGATTGCTTGGGAAATGTTGGGAGCAGGGGGGTGAGGGTGGGTTGGGGGAAGGGAAATGGGGAGAGAGAAGGGAGAAGAGGAGTATTGGGGAGAGCTTGGGGGAATGGGATGGTTGAGATGGAGGAAGGGTCAATATGGGAGCAGGGAAGCAGATATCTTAACTAAGGGAGCCACTTTAGGGTTGGCAAGAGTCTTGGCTCTAGAGGAGTTCCCAGGTGTCCAAGGGGATGCCCCCAGCTAAGTGCATGGGCAGCAGAGGAGAGGGTGCCTGAACTGGCCTTCTCCCATAGCCACACTGATGAATATCTTGCATATCACCATAGAACCTTCATCTGGCGAGGGATAGAGATAGAGACAGAGACCCACATTGGAGCACTGGACTGAGCTCCCAAAACCCAGATGAAGAACAGAAGTAGGGAGAACATGAGAAAAGACATCAGGACCATGAGGGGTGTGTCCACCCATGGAGACAGTGTGACTGATCTAATGAGAACTCACCAAGGCCAGCTGGACTGGGTCTGAATGAGCATGTGATCAAATTGGTCTCTTTGAATGTGGCTGACAATGAAGACAGACTGAGAAGCCAATGATAATGACACTGGATTTTGATTCTACTTCATGTACTGGCTTTTTGGGAGCCTAGTCTGTTTGAATGCACACCTTTCTAGACCTGGATGGAGGGGAGGGCTTGGACTTCTCACATGGCAGGGAACCCTCACTTATGTCTGGAGAGGGAGGGGGAAGGGAGAGAGGGGAGTGGAAGGGATAGGGAAGGATGGGAGGAGGTGGAAATTTTAAATAAAAGAAAGAATAAAAGATTAGAATAAAAGAAGAGTGACTGCCTGTTTGGGTACAAAAAGTCTGTCCAAGATTTCCCAGATCTGTTTCAATTGGAGATACTATGTTATCATAGACCTAGAAGACTTTATATACTGTTCTTCTTCATGTTTTATGTGTTAGAGGAAGAAAAGTGGCAGTTGAGAGTCCAAGTGTTTGTAGGATTGGGTATACACCAAAGACAGGTTCATGAGTCCTCATGAGCATAGCTTCATTGTTTTTTAGAGAAAAACTGATTAGCAGATAACCTGGTTTGGAGTAATGCATATTAATCCCAGCACTTGGGTTCTGAGGAATGTGAATCTCTGTGAGTTCTTGAGCAGCCATGTTTACTAATGACTTCTCGGACTTGTAAGGCTGGTACATGAGGAAACGTCATCTCACAAAAGCAAAGCAAGAACAAAATGCTTAACAAATATTGTATTTAAATGGGTCTTCTAATGATACTACATTTTTTACTCTATGATCCAATTTTTTTCTGTTGTGAAAGGTACAAAAATTCAAATATAATGAGCTGTCATTCATGTCTGAAACAATATCAGTCTTTCATAATTGCATAGTTTTTGTATGGGTTTGGTAGAAATTTGAATAGTATGTGGATTAGGCAAAACACAAAGGGCCACATGGATATTAATTTAGATGATACTTCATTCACATGAAACTTTCCTGTGATATGCATATAAATTTTGCTTGATGCTCCATTTTGAAACATATGGAGATAATTTCACAAAAACAAAAATCACTGAATAATTGCTATTGATGATGGGAAAATCTGTAATGAAAGTAGTTGTGTGTTTGTTTTTTTTTTTTACCCCATAAGGTGATAATAGATGTATTCTGAATGGGTAGTGTATTTGTATTTGGTAATTTTCTTGGGTTCTATAAAACTTGAGACACTCTCACAGAGCTCATGGAGTCGAAAGTTAAAGACAGGGAACAGTTGACAGTTGTGAATAATGCACAATGCATATTGACAGGATAATTTTCTTGTGTCTGCAGATACAAGATGGGCAGGATTTGGAGATGAGGGTTCTTGACCAGGGCTGGCCTTGGTGAACTTTTCTTTCATCAGAGGAGGAGGAGAGGAGAAAGCTAGGTATACATGCTCATGTGCGGGCAGCTGAGGGATTAGCTGTTCTGGCAGAACTCAGCATTGTCCTTAGCTAGGTGGGTCCTGGAATAAAGAAGTTGATTATGTCAAATATCACACAACTTGAGCCCTTTTCTTGACCTTTTTCAGTGTTAGCAACTTGTGAAAGGGATTATTGTTTCAGGCTAGAAAAATATCATCTAGAAACTCAGTAGAAATAATACAAACAGTATGTGGAGCAGCTGAGGAGGAACACTGTCAGTCATTAATTTTTAAGGTGGGCCAAGAAATACACAATATGCAACAAGCTCATAAGAATTTGGAGTGGTTGAGGCAGTTGAGGATTGGCTTTTCCATATTACACAGCTGTGCCTGTTTGGTTAATATCATGGAAACTTTAAATTCATCAAGTTGCAAAGATACTTCCATGTCCTATTTATTACATGAACTATTTATTTTCCATAATTGAATTTGCACAACACTTGTATAATTGTTAAGTTTAGAGTGAGGGTTTTGTGTGTGTATGTGTGTGTGTGTTTGTGTCTATGTATGGAGGAAATTTAAAGAGTATTGGGATGAATCAACTCATAGAGTTCCATGTGATTGTGCTTCTTAAGACAGTGCCTTTATCCTGTGTGTATCACTGGTCCCATGCTATAAAAGTGTGAGTTTACATGCTAGTCCTCTGTGAACAAGTGTTGAGGATATTTGAAAGGGATCCTTCAAATTCCAGCCTATAAAACTTTCTCTCAGGGTTCAAGTTTCTTTATTTTTGTTCTTCCTCTTTATTCTTATTTCTATCAGTTTTCCCCATTGCAAGCATTCCCAGTCTTATATATCCTTAAAGCCAGCAATTCCCCAGCCCTAGCAGGTTCCAGGGCTGAAATTCTTATGCCCCATAAAAAATCAGATAATGGTTTTCATACACACGAACACACACACACACAGAAAAACCACACACACAAACATAGGTCCATAACTGTTAGCTCAAAGGTGGCTAGTGCACAATAGGTGAACCCCATATTAAAGAAAGTTAGTTAAGAAAGTAAAGAAATCATTAAGGGATGAATTTTAGAGGGGGGAAATTAGCGTGCTATTGCGGCAGCCAGGGCAGCCTGGATAGCCGAGACTGGCAGGAGGTGCCGGGATTGAGACAGGGAGGTTTCCTTTCAGGTGGAAGATCAGCAAGCTTTATTTTGCCCAGCAATCTTTTATACCTCTACTCCTTCTGTGGAGACCCACTAGCCAGAAAGAACACAAACATCCTTGTCAATTACAGACCACAAGGAAGTTCTGCTGTCAGTCAGGGGGAGTGAGGGCAGCTAGATCACAACAACTCCCCCCAGTTTTATTTTATTGTTATTTTGGGTGAAATACCTTGCCTGTCATGGGGAATATCCCTCTAATAGTCTATCTTAGGCAGCATCCTGCCCCCAAAGTATTGCCCATCTGTGGCTACCCAGACACATAGCCCTAAACCAAGTATCCCCAGGAGTGACAGTGCTAAGGAGCCAGACCAGCACTGCAACCATCTAGCAAGCACTAATTGGGTGGTAAAATTAACAAAAGCAGTATTCCGAACCCCTCTCATATGACAGCTGAGTTCCATAACAGTAGCAGAAACATGCAATACAGTGCCATGAGTCCAAAGCATTGCTGACTCTTTCAGCCTGCTGGTTGACAGTCTCAGCAGTTTGTACAGTCTGTGAGAAAGCAAGTCTGGCATTAGTAGCTGTGGTGGCAAAGCTCTGCTCCAGCTGCCTTCTGGCCCCAGCTGCACTCACTCTGGATCCAAACTGCTGCATGGAGTGGAGCAGAACTCAGAGAAACAGGCTCACTGTTTTTGCTCTGGAACCATTGAAGGGGCCCCACTTTAACAATCTTTTAGGGAATTTGGGCATCGTCAACCTGTCTGGCTACTTTCTGCTGAGCGAGGGTGCTACATTCTTTTTTTTTGTTTGTTTGTTTTTTTTTTGTTTTTGTTTTTCGAGACAGGGTTTCGCTGTGGCTTTGGAGCCTGTCCTGGAACTAGCTCTGTAGACCAGGCTGGTCTCGAACTCACAGAGATCCGCCTGCCTCTGTCTCCCGAGTGCTGGGATTAAAGGCATGCGCCACCATCGCCCGGCGGGTGCTACATTCTTGTGGGTATTTTACACCAACGTTTCAGGGGGTCTCAGTGATTCAAACCATATAAATTTGCAATGAATCTACAGGTTCTCATCTTCTGTGGAGACAAAAGCAGAACCTCTTTTCCAAAGCATCAAATTCTTAGCCCCATATTTTAAAGTCAAAATGCCTTTCTTAGCAGTTTCCAGAATCAAATGTCTTTCTCCAGTCCACAACACAAAAGACAACACAATCAACACAATAACATATATCTCAACACATATTATCATTTGAGGCCCTCAATTCACCTTCCTGCCTCCTTTTTATTTCTTCCCTACTGGCCAATTTTCCAGAGGGCATCCCTCAGAGCATCTCTGGGGATGAAAACACACATACTCATTTTAATCTGACTTGGCTTGTTCCCAGTCTGGAACATTTAAATCCCCTCCTGTATAGAATCTTTGGCTGTCTTCCTTGTTGTTTCTGTACCTTGTTGCTTTAAGAGTTTAAGTTACTTTTTGGGGCATTTCAATTCACCCTCCTGCCTCTTTATACTTGCTTATCTTTTGGAGGATGTCCCTCAGAATATCTCTGGGGATGAAAATAAAAACACTTTACCTTCCCCAATATGCTCCTCGATTTAGCCTGTGGCTGGAGTGACCCCGTTCATGTATCCCCACTTTCCAGATCTCGGAGGAACCTCCACTTGCTTCAGCCAATGCAGCCTGGATGCCAAGACTGGCGGCAGGTGCCGGGATTGAGACATGGAGACTTCTTTTCAGGTGGAAGAACAGCAAGCTTTATTTTGCCCAGCAATCTTTTATACCTCTATTCCTTCTGTGAAGACCCACCAGCCAGAAAGAACACAAACATTTTTGTCATTTACAGACCATAAAGAAGTTCTGCTGTCAGTCAGGAGGAGTGAGGGCAGCTGGATCACAACATGCTATGCTATATTTTTAAGTGTTAAAAGAGCTAAAAAGTTTATTTTCAGTGCACCACTTTTTTCCTCTCCCAGCATGCAGAGAATCAGGTAACCAAGCATGTTACATAAAGAGTCAGTGAAAAGGTATGGTTCTTGATCAAATAACACATACACCAGATGCTGCAGCCTCTATAGGCCTAAATCTTGGCTGGAATAGTTTGTGAGACTGGATCATCTCCAAGCTTGGAACTTTGGAGCATTTTTGGATGCTGGATCAAATGGGCTATTTATTTTCCTTAGTGTTTGGTCCTCTTGTCCTAAAAATATATAAAATTTTAAAGGTAACATACATTACATATATGAAATATCTGTTGTGTATAAACTAGCTAAAGATATTTTCTTCATGTTTGAGTGGGGAAAATATATGTTACATGTTTTGTAGTTTTTTAGGTTTGTTTCTTTATTTCTCTTGTCAGAATTTGCAAGGTAATTCTAATCTGATCATACCATCTTGAATAAATTTATAACTTCTCATTTGTTTATAAAAGAATAACCCCTTACTCAGAATGGGACTGAGTATTGTAACTGTATTTACTACTTAATAACTGTTATACACACATGCGCAAATGCACACATACACATAGAGTTTTACTATGATAAGTTTAAAACCTTCCTTTTTAATTAGGCATAAAGGGGATTATGCTAGGGAATAATCCTTCTGTATACTATAAATTTGTATTCCTCTCATTGACTAATAAGGAACTGACTGGCCAGGAGCCAGACAGGAAGTATAGACAATACAGTCAGACTGAGAATAAAGAGAGGAAGAAGGACGGAGTCAGAGAAGTCATAAACACAGAAAGAAGCAAGATGAACATGACATACTGAGAAAAGATACCAAACCCCATGGCAAAGCTCAGGTAAAAATACAGATTTATTGAAAATGTAAGAATTAGCTAGTAACAAGCCTCAATTATTGGCAAGCATTTATAAATAATAATGAGTCTATGTGTCTGTTATTTGGAAACTGATGGACAGGAAAAAAAAGTCTGCCTAAAGTATGCCTTTATTAAGCTCATGTATTCATTGGAGGTGATCCTGACACAAAGGACAGTTTTATATTTTCAGTAAGGAAAATGAAGTCAGAGACAAGGAGAATAGGAATACCTAGTTATAATTATTCACATGTGTGTACTGTGGAATGGGTGCTTCCTGGGGAAAGGCGCTCTTCTTTTTGGTTTGGTGAATCTTAGAAAAGGACAGCAGACTCTATGAAATGATACAAACATTTGCCCTTTCCTTGAACCCTGTCAGTGTTGGCAATCTGTGAAACAGACCATTCTGTTACCTTCCCCCAAAATGTCATCTATGAACTCATGAGGCATAATCCAAACAATTTATGAAACAGCTCACCTAGAAGACATTTAGCAAAGGTGAGGTTAAATGATGAGCAGCATGGCACAGGCCCTTAGTGACCTGGAGATTGTTAGAGCCCTTAAGTAATCCATGTCTGGAATGTATATCTTGGATTTAATAGCCTCCATAAAAAGCAAAACTTCTATCTTCTACTTCCCACTACAATGTGTACATTTTCTAAACTTCCACAACAATCAAGCACAGATTGAGAGAATAAATAATAAGAGTTGTATTTTATCATAGATTAGTGTGCTACCACATATATTTTCTTCAAATACCCATTTCTCTGGTTCCAGAAGAAAATCTGAAAGTTGTGTTGCCATATAAAATCTGTTCTGCCCATCTGTTTCTTAGGTCATTTTGTCAACATATTCCTATAAGAATTCATGTGCTAAATGCCTTCTTTTGATTCTTAAAGTCCCAATTGTCAATGTCCAAAAATTGATACTCCAAGGTAATGAAAATTAGAAATTTAACAGAAAAGCTAGGTATATTGGGGCAGGGAGTTATGAAGAAATTTTAATTCTTAGCACCTAACATTAATTTCTCTGAAATGACAGGCTTGTCACCAAGGGTTCAACATTAGAATCACTTTTATTTGTCATGATCTTGTAACACTGCCTATAAAAATGTGCACTTGGGGACATGGAGAGATGACTTGAGCCTAATAACATGCCCTATTCTTGTAAAAAGTTCCAGGTTCCCCTCCAAGCGTCCATATCAAGAGATTCATAACCACCTGTAACTTCAACTCCAGGGGAAATAACACTGATGGAGGAAGGTCATTGGTTAAGTAATAAAGAAACTGCTTGGCCTCGTAGGTTAAAACATAGGTGGGAGGAGTAAACAGAACAGAATGCTGGGAGGAAGAGGAAGTGAGCTCAGAGGCCATGCTCCCCTCTCCCGGATACACGCGATGAAGCTCCGACCCAAGATGGACGTAGGCTAGAATCTTCCCGGTAAGCGCACCTTGGGGTGCTACACACATTATTAAAAATGGGCTAGTCTAGGTGCGAGAGTTAGCCGAGAAGAGGCTAGATATAATGGGCCAAGCAGTGTTTAAAAGAATACAGTTTGTGTGTTGTTATTTCGGGTACAGCTAGCCGGTGGCTGGAGCTGGGTGGAGGAATGCAACCCACAGCTCCTACAACATAACATCATTTTCTTCTCAGATATCTGCACTTACATGCATACAGAAGAACAGACAGACAGACAGACACATACATACATAATCAAACAAACAAGAAAACAGACTCCTGGGGTAATAGTTATATATTCATTCATACATATATAACAATAACAAGGAAGAGATTGTGATTTTGAGAAGGTTCAGGGTGACACAAGATGATCTGTAATGGGGTTAGAAGATATGGAAATGATCGAAAAATACATGCACACAAACATGCAGGTACACACCATGGGTCATATGATGAAATCAGGACAAACTTCTGAAGTTGGCTAGGTAGACATGTTCACATGTGTTTATTTGGAACAGATGCTTCTTTGGGGAAAGGCTGCCTTGTTCTTGACTTGGTGAATCTTAGAAAAGAACTCTCTTTCTACTTTTACATGGGTTTGGGGAATAGAACTCAATTAGCCACACTTGTACAACAAACACATTTATGTACTATGACTTCTCCTTGGTCCTGCAAATTGATAGTAAATCATTTATTCTCAGCAGATGGCTTAAAGACAAAACAGGTATAATTTTGAATATTTTACCTAAGTATTTTCTAAGCTTAACTTTTGCATTATTTATTAAAAAATTTCTCAGCAGCACCTGAATGATCTCTGCTAATTCCCAGAACCTATTCCTTGGATATTGATATGACAGAATAAAGAGTAGATTTAATATTGATGTATTTATTGTCTGAATTTATTATACATTGTCATTGTACTTATTGTATATAGTTTTTCTTGTATTATGCCCTTCGTTTTTATTTTAGATTAAAAGGGAAAATGTCATGATATTTTATTTGTATTTTAATAAATAAAGCTTGCCTAAAGATTGGAGAGCAATACTGTCACCCTGGTCAGGAAAGCAGAACAGGCAGTGATAACACACACCTTTAATCCTAGTACACACATGATTTGCCATAGAAACCAGTTAGTAATAGTGCCTGCTTTTAATCGCAGCACTAGAGAGGAATATAAGATGGGAGGAAACAACTCTCAGTCAGTCTCATTCTGAGATTTTTGGAGGCATGATCACCATTTCAGATTAGGTAGAGGTACGAGCTAGTGACTGGTTGTTTTGCTTTTCTGACCTTCTGGTTGGATCCAAATACCTGTCTCTGGGTTTTTATTAATCATGCTACACTGCTTCTCTCTCCCATATACCGGGCCACACATATTGCTTTCTACATTGTAGGAAGAAATGATGGCCCCTGCTGTAGAAATGCAGACCTCATTGGTAAAGGGAAAAATAACCCCAGACACTCTTCCATAAAGTTATGGTCCTCCAAATACTTCCTTTTGTGAATGGTAACATGTGAATCCAGCCAGAATATATCATGTGGGGTAGAACTTTCAATCATCCTATGAAATGTTTATTTCTATCTCTGGAAATGGTTGTATCAGTCTGTTTCTATAGAAATCCCACTCTCCCATATTAAGTTATCTTTTCTTATGTAGTTCCTCTCAAGGTTTTAAAGGAAAAAGTACTCTGTCCCTTCAAGACCACATTGTATATTTTCTGTGATGATCTATCTCACCAGAAACCTATTCCACTTCAAGGCCCAACATGTCCTTACCACATTATCAAGAGATAGTCTCCTAAAAAAATCTCCTGAAGTACAGTTCCTTGTCAATTCCTTTTCCAAACAAACCAGTGTGCATGTTTATTTAAAACACACACCCATCCTGAAATTCTCTGCCAAACAAAACTGTAACAAAATTAATGAAAACCCAGAGAGAGATATGGGTATCATCATGCAGATCAGATAAGCAAAGTCTTCAAGCCAATAGAAAGGTTATACCTCTATGATATCTTTACACTGAAAGAGAATGAGTTTCTGACTCATCCTACCTTATATTCTTTTCTACTGCTGGGGTTTGATTTGAGATTCCCCTCTGTATGCTGTGAATATCATTGGTTAATAAAGAAAGTGCTTTGGGCCTATAACAGAGCTATATGGGAACAGAGTTAGGTGGAGAAAACTAAACTGAATGCTGGGAAAATGGACAGAGTCAGAATGAAGCCTTGGAGCCACCATCAGAGACAGACATGCTAAAACTTTGCTGGCAGGCCACAACCTCATGGTGTTGCACAGATTAATGGAGATTGGTTAAACTAAGATGTAAGAGTTAGCAAATAAGAATCTAGATCTAATGGGTCAAGCAGTGATTTAAATAATATCATTTCTGTGTAATAATTTGGGGTATTTGGAGAGCCAGAAACCAACAAGTGACCTCCTCCAACATGGATTAAATCCGTGTTCTATTACTGCCTGGCATCTATGGCTATCTAGTGTGTCTGTTGGGGTTAAAGGTGTGTGCCATCACTGCCTGGTCTATGTGAATGACTAGTGTGTCTTTTTTCTGTTCTGATTTTCAGGCAAGTTTTATTTATTAATAAAAAATTAAATATCACTATACTTTCCTTTTTGGTCTAAAATAAAAATAAATGTCTATAACTAATATAGAAAAACCATATACAATTATATATTATTGTATATTATACTATATGCAATAGCTATATATAATAAATTGGACAATAAATACATCAACAATGTCTAGTTTATTTGTATTTGACAGATTCAGGGAAAACACTCCACTATCCATCCTATGAGTCTAAAGTTTTGTACCTAATTTACTTTCAATCAAAACTTACATTCTGCATCTGGTAAACAAAGAAATCTATAAATATAACTATCTAGTCTTCAATTTCCTCAGATAACCAAGAAGGAAATAATATTAACATGTAAGCAGGAATTGCAGGAAAGTGATTTTCAAAATATGTAAGAAATGATAGAAACAACTGGCTGCCTGGATAGTCACTCAAAGTTCCCCTGGCCATTGGGGCATCCATATTCAACATATAGACCTAGCATATCTGACAGGCTTTTTGATGAAGCAGGATATTGTGGTGTTCTGTGCCTCTTTTTCTTGACAATATTTGACAGTCACTTGCTTTTCTGTTCTGCTTGTCCAATTAGGACAGCCTATTTTTAGTCTGTGAGTCTAAATTATCTTTGCTAGTCACTTTGAAATTGTTCTGAGCAGTTTGCAGTCCAAAGTTGATGTTTAGGTGGTATTTTTCAAATTAGTGGTGCTATCATATTATTGTTAGGGCCCCATCCTTCTTACAGAGACTTCAACCAAAAGTTGCTGTTATAGAGGATCATGGTCAATTGCAGAAAACTGATAGAGACTCAAACTCAAAATCATGTATAGGAAGGTAGATGAAAATTTTTTCTAAGCTTAGTATTCTACATGACCATTGATATCATGACAAAAATTTAAAATATATACAAAATTTTATAAATCTTATACCTTACAAAAATATGATATTCAAAATAAAATCAAAGGATTATGAGATTAGTGGCAATAAAGCAGTTCCTAAATATTTTCTTCTTTTTCTGATCAGGTGGCTCTTCATCATGATACAGGGATTCCGGGTTTCACTTTAATAAGCATACTTGGGCTTAGAGGAGAAGAGAACCATATTCCACCTCCAAATTCAGCTTTAACCATTAATTGGACTGAAACTATAAAAAGACCATTTGTAGTATATGTCTGTAGACAATAGCAGAAACAGACATTAGGGAGATTTATGAAATTTTATCCTGTTGGAAATGTGATATGCCAATAGACCAATTTACTCTTTTCTTGAGAATTTTGATCTTGGAAGATTTCGTGACTTCTATCTTTACTCCCTTGTTCACTAAATTTGTGTGTGTGTGTCATATACTCTCTCTGTTTAGAATCTCTCTCTGATGTTAAAAGGTAATATTTTATTGGGGCTCCAGAGATAGAACAGTAGTTAAGACAATTTTTTCTTTTTTAGAGGACCTAGATTTTGTTCTGAGCACACATGAGGTAACTAACAACTATTTATAATTTATAATTCTAGTTTCATGGATTCTCTTCTTTACTACATAAGCACTATGTGCATGCGGTACAATGTCTTATATGCAACAAAAATCCATTCACATAAAATAAAATAAATTAATCTAGAAAAGCATTAGACCTAATTAATGGTGAACTTATCTGTTCGTACTATGTTATGACTGTGACACATGATACAACATGCCCCCTTATATTTCTTTCTGTCTAAAACTTGATCACAACAACAGAACAGTAGCCAGTACATGCTGACTGATTTTTACTATTAAATGAATTTTAGATAACAGGAGATGCTGACTTGAACTGATAAAAACCACAAAATCTTGTTGGAATATTAATCTAAAAATATGAATATTTTCTTTGAATTTTAGTAACTTGTACAAGATAAAATATTTTATTTTCTTATGTGTTGGAAATTGAGTTCAGGACCCAAACATATCAAGCATGTACTATACCACAGAGTTGTAGCACAAACTTGATGTTACATTTTTAGCCTACATTTTGTTATTAATAGTATTTGATTACTTAAGGAGTCTTCTATTTCAGCAGGCAATATAGTGGGATAAATATAGATACAGATATTGATATAGATATGAGGATAGATAAGAAGGAAGGGTATTGGGGTATGTGTGGGGAGTGTCAGGGAGAATTGTCAGAGGATTTACAGATGGATACAATCAATGCATACTTGTGTGAACTTATCAAATTTTGACTTGAGAGAGTGTTACATGTAAGAAACAAAGACCCCTATTACAATTATTCCTAGGCAGTTACTTCACAGGGCACTGGTCAAACAAGGCACAGGACAGACTAAGAGCATGGGTATGTACTTTTATTTGTTTATTTATTGTAGTGATGAGCTGCGGGCTGCGTTCCTGTTGCCCTGCTCCTGGCCGCCTGGCTAGCTTATGCCCCAAAATAACAACACACATTGTATTATTTTAAACACTGCTTGGCCCATTAGCTCTAGCCTCTTACTGGCTAATTCTCATATCTTGTCTAACCCATATCTAATAATCTGTGTAGCACCACGAGGTGGTGTCTTACCAGGAAGATTCTAGTGTATTTCCATCTTTGGCTGGAGCTTCATCGCATCTGCCTGGAGAGGAGTGGCATGGTGTCTGAGCTCACTTCCCATCTTCCCAGCATTCTGTTCTGTCTATTTCACCCACCTAAGGGCTGACCTATCAAATGGGCCAAGGCAGTTTCTTTATTAACCAATGAAATCAACAGATTGATATATGACCTTCCCACATCAATTTATTTTAATATTGAAAGCTATGTCTTATATGAGTTCTCCTGCTAACATCAGAGGTATCTGGGAAATACAGCAAAACTGGAACTCCAGGTAAGATGGAAACATCAAAGTCTCTCAAGAGATAGTTGACTGATTTGTAAAAGGAGAAAGATGGCCTCTTCCCAGAAGCCATTGTATGAAGGCATCTGTAATTGCCTTACATTTGAACACAAGCCCAAGATTTCATTCACTAATGCTCAGAATGAGAAACAGAAAATAGTAATTGTGTACTAAATATTTTATTAGAATGTTGAAGGTACACTTACAAAATCATAGTTCCATTGAAATGACATTAAACATGTTTGCCTTCTAGTTCTGCAATAAAGAAATAAAAAATAAAAAGGTCAGTGAGAAGAAAGGCATATCATGCAATTTCAACATTTCCTGAGATATCTCTTAGTCTTTTGAATATGTAATTCTTTTAGAGTTAAGATATTTGCTAGAGAGTGAATTTCAATCACATCCATCATGGAACTCTAGTTTTGAGAGACAATAATGTTTTAGATATATATGTGATCTATGCCTTTAGGAAGAGGGTGGTGATCTCAGTAGTTTGTGCATATGTATAAAGGTATGAAGTATAAAGTATCTGAAACATTTGTACTTCTAAGGAACCTCATGGTTATGAAAAGTATGTCTAAAGGTAACTTGCCTCTTCCTCACTTCCTTCCTAGGGGGGTGTTGTTGGTTTCCAGGTCTAGGAGGGTGAGGAGGCTGGTGTTTATCTCTTTCCTGTGGTGGTTTTTCTGAAGGATTTTCATCTTTGTCACCATCATTACCATCTTCATCACCATCTTCATCAGAAGGAGGAGGTCCAGGTGAGGGTTTGTGATGATGGTGACCATGGCCATGGTCTTGATGCTTTCCTTCTGCTTGGGTGTTGATAAATATAAAAGGAGTTTACACTTCTCTTGCTTCCAAAACTCCTTTCCCATCTTTATGCCCCTAATTCTTCTTGAAGCTTAATTTTTAGTTGTCATATAAACTTTCTTTTTTTTTTAATTGAAAAAAATTTCCTGCCTCCTCCCAGCCTCCCATTTCCCTCCCCTCCTCCCGCCCCTCTCCCCCTCCCCCCACTCCTTTCCCCCTCCCTCTCCAGTCCGAAGAGCAGTCAGGGTTCCCTGCCCTGTGGAAAGTCCAGGGTCTTCTCCCCTCCATCCAGGTCTAGGAAGGTGAACATCCAAACTGGCTAGGCTCCCACAAAGCCGGAACATGAAGTAGGAACAAAGCCCCATGCCATTGTCCTTGACATCAGCCCTCATTGTCCGCTATGTTCAGAGAGTCCGGTTTTATCCCATGCTTTTTCAGTCACAGTCCAGCTGGCCTTGGTTAGCTCCCAATAGATCGGCCCCACTGTCTGGGTGGATGGCTGCACCTCTCGTGGTCCTGACTTCCATGCTCATGTTCTCCCTCCTTCTGCTCCTCATTGGGACTTTGGGAGCTTAGTCCAATGCTCCAATGTGGGTCTCTGTCTCTGTCTCCATCCATCGCTAGATGAAGGTTCCACGGTGATATGCAAGATATTCATCAGTATGGTTATAGGATAGGGTCATTTCAGGTTCCCTATCCTCAACTGCCCAAGGAACTAAATGGGGACATTGCCCTGGGCACCAGGGAGCCACTCTAGGTTCGTGTCTCTTACCAACCCTAAGGTGGTTTCCTTAATTAAGTTATGTGATTCCCTGCTCCTCTATCCAACCTTGTTTTATCCCCAATCATCCCGTTTCCCCAAGTTCCCCCCATCCTCCCCTTATCACTTTTCTCTCCCCATCTCCCCTTACCACCATCCCACCCCACAACCAAGATCCCAATTTTTTGCCCAGCAATCTTGTCTATTTCCCATAGCAGGGATAATAACTATATGTTTTTCTTTGGGTTCACCTTCTTATTTAGCTTCTTTAGGATCACAAATTATAGACTCAGTGACCTATATTTATGGCTAGAAACCAATTATGAGTGAGTACATCCCATGATCCTCTTTTTGGGTCTGGGTTACCTCACTCAGGATAGTGTTTTCTATTTCCATCCATTTGCATGCAAAATTCGAGAAGTCATTGTTTTTTATGGCAGAGTAGTACTCTAATGTGTATATATTCCACACTTTCTTCATCCATTCTTCCATTGAAGGACATCTAGGTTGTTTCTAGGTTCTGGCTATTACAAATAATGCTGCTATGAACATAGTTGAACAAATGCTTTTGTCATATGATAGGGCATCTCTTGGGTATATTCCCAAGAGTGGTATTGCTGGGTCCAGGGGTAGGTTGATCCCAAATTTCCTGAGAAACCTCCACACTGATTTCCAAAGTGGTTGCAAAAGTTTGCATTCCCACCAGCATTGGATGAGGGAACCCCTTTCTCCACAATCTCTCCAGCAAAGGCTATCATTGGTGTTTTTGATTTTAGCCATTCTGACAGGTGTAAGATGATATATTAAAGTTGTTTTGATTTGCATTTCCCTGATCGCTAAGGAGGTTGAGTGAAAGATCTATTTGACAAGAACTTTAAGGCATTGAAGAAAGAAATTGAAGAGGATACCAGAAAATGGAAGGATCTCCCTTGCTCTTGGATTGGGAGGATCAACATAATAAAAATGGCAATTCTACCAAAGGCTATTTATAGATTCAATGCAATCCCCATCAAGGTCCCATCAAAATTCTTCACAGATCTTGAGAGGACAATAATCAACTTTATATGGAAAAACAAAAAACCCAGGATAGCCAAAACGATCTTATACAATAAAAGAACTTCTGGAGGCATTACCATCCCTGACTTCAAACTCTATTACAGAGCTACAGTAATGAAAACAGCGTGGTACTGGCATAAAAACAGAGAAGTCGACCAATGGAATCGTATAGAATACCCGGTTTTTAGCCCACAAACATATGAACATCTCATTTTCGAAAAAGGAGCTAAAAGTATACAATGGAAGAAAGAAAGCATCTCCAACAACTGGACATCAACCTGTAGAAGAATGAAAATAGACCCATATCTATCACCAAGCACAAAACTCAAGTCCAAATGGATCAAAGACCTCAATATCAATCTGAACACACTGAACCTGATAGAAGAAAACGTGGGAAGTACCCTATAACAGATGAGCACAGGAGATCGCTTCCTAAGTATAACCCCAGCAGCACAGACATTAAAGGCAATGTTGAATAAATGGGACCTACTGAGACTGAGAAGCTTCTGTAAAGCAAAGGACACTGTCACTAAGACAAATAGGCAACCTACTGACTGGGAGAAGATCTTCACCAAACCTGCAACAGACAAAGGTCTGATCTCCAAAATATATAAAGAACTCAAGAAACTAGACATTAAAATGCTAATTAACACAATTAAAAAATGGGGCACTGAACTGAACAGAGAATTCTTAACAGAAGAAGTTCAAATGGCCAAAAGATACTTAAGGATATAAACTTTCTTAAGTCTCACCTCTTTGGACAAATATTTGTTCTTAACTTTGGTGCATAAATGGTGATATTGTGTTCCTTACAATTCTCAGACAGATATGAAGAAAGGGAAAGAATTTTTAATGTTATTTGATAGAATTTGGCAGAGAAGCAAAATTGTGACAGCAGTGCTCTATTCTTAATTATATCATGTTTTTTAGGGGTTCTACAATCATAGAGAAAACAAGAAACAAATGTAGGAAAGAGGCAAAAAGATTGTTCATTCAATTTTCAGGTTGTGCCTCTCTATAGATTAGTCAGCTGTGGAGACAGAATAGAGTGAGAAAAAATAAATTTAAAACTATGAGAGAGCATGGGATTTGTGTAATTTTGTATCTAGTGTGCAAGCATATAATTATACTTGGAATCACCAGTGCAACATAGAAATATCTGAGCAACTTATAGAATCATTGAGGATTTTACATGATGATACCCAATATGTTCATCATATGCAAGCTATTGCTTAATCTGTAGAAAAGACAATATGATCTTGTTATAAAAGTATGGATTACCGACTTTTCAGTGTATATCCCTGCTCTATGTTCTAAGAGACAATGCAGGGAGGTTTTCCTGTATTTCTCAGAAGAAGCTGACACATGTTAATTTCATGAAAAAACAAAATGATGAGATATTATAGAACTGAATAATTACAGAAGTAAAGGGTGCATAAAAGATCAATATAGGATGAATATGTCTTTACCTAAGAACTGAGAAGAAAAGTCTTCATAGATGACCTCTAGAAAGTAAACACAAAACAAGTGGAAAGCTACTTATAACATTTTCCAGCTACCCAATATAAATGACTTTCAACTACATATTCATGTCCACTAAGAATTTTATTCTTGGATAATGTTGCTGACACTGCTGCCAGGATGGTTTCTATGATCAGTAACAACCACTCTTTTGCTCCTTATAAGCTCTCCCAATCCTACTGTTAGTCTTCATTTTAATTCTTGTTATTTCAGTTTCACAGGCTTACATTCTTTATGTTTTTCTTTAGAACCTTCATTTTATATATAATATATAGCTAGGCATTTTATGAATGGAAATAAGAATAAACATTGCTGTAAATACTATGCATAGACCAATGAATATTAAATATGGGTCATTAAAATAGAGAAACAGGTCCAGGAACTTTTTCTACATGTGGACATACAATTTTTCCAAAAGTATTTGATGATGCCTGTCTTCTAGAATGGATATTTATTTTGACAGCTTTGTCAAAATTAAGTGTCACTGTAATTGTGTAGGTTCATTTTGGTCATGTAATTAATTCCATCAGTTTAACCACCTGTTTTTGTTTTGTTTTGCTTTATTTTTGACTATACCATGCTGTTTTTCTTAATATGTCTTTGTAGTATACTTTTGAGCAGGTGTTTAGCTGCCGTGTTTTTCTGCTCATATCTAAGAGGAAGTTTACAAAAACAGACAAGCCCTGTATCATTTGGTATTCTACACTTTCCTTCAACCACACATAAATAAAATTGTTCCCAATGTAGCTATCTGTTGAATATATTTAAACATTCTTTTGTTTGTTTTCTAAACAATAATAAAATATGATTTGCACTGAGTATTACAGAAATAAATTAAGTGTGTGGAAGGACATGTACTTATTACCAATATTCAATCATTATTTTTCTTTGTTTTTCAACATAGAATTTCTCTGTGTAGTCTTGGAACTCACTCTGTAGACCACACAGACTTCAAACTGAGAGTTCAATCTGCCTTTCTCTGGAATGAGGTGACTAAAGTCTAGCTCTATATCTAATTTTTAATTTTACAAAAAGGATTTAAATATTTCTCCTGGAACAAGGCTATCAAGGATAGCAAAGGAGAGTTTATTTTTCTGTATATATTTAGTACTCTATCAAATAGCACCTTGTTTTCTATATCAACCATAAAACATTAACTTTGCACCTCAGGAAAATAACTAAAATATACTGCATCTGTGTAATTATTTCCATCCCCTCATTTCTGTCTTCTTCGTTATTTAAAGTTCATTTTATCTTCTTACAAGATATAAAAATAACATTTGTCATTATTATAGCTATGCATACAGCTTATAAATTCTATAAGATTTACTTATTTCTGCCTCCTTTTACACTTTCAAAATAATTAAGATGGAAATCCTGGGAGATGTTTGTTTTACAACATTTTCAAAATGTGAAGCCTCTTCCTTCTGGTTTTGATAAGTTTCTTATACTTTCTATTTTGTTGACACCATCTGCCTTGTGTGCTAAAAACTAATTCACTTCACTTTTACTTTTTGACTTTATCCAATTGGACTTTGAGTGTTTGGGAGTGATACTATTGCATTTGCTTTAATCACTGTAAAGTCTGAAAGTTTTTGTTTCCCTTAAATCTATGATTTGAAATCTCAACCCTACTATGACGTTCAATGAAAGTTTATCTCTTGCAAATTAATTCTTGTTAGAGGAGGGCATACCAGTGAATACCATTTGTTTGCACAATATCACAGATGGCTCAGTGATTAAAAGCACATGCTGGTATTGCAGAGGACCTGGGAATGGTGGCTCACAACAGTTTTTTTTTTCTTTTAATTCCAGTTTCCTCTTATTCTTGTGTTACCCTCTCTCAAAAAGAAAAACAGCAAATGAAAATTGCATTCTGACTATATTGAATCTCTGTAAGTACAGTTATTGTGACATGATTCCACTGGCATAATTTTCTGAAGGGAATTATTGTTGTAGAAGCCCAATTATTTGTTCCAGGCTAAAGCTATTGGCCAAACAGTATTGCAAATAATGTGGCTTCTTTGTGATTATTTTGGGGCTGAGCAGCCGGGAACAAACAAGAGGCATCCTACAACACATTATCTTTTTATTCATTTTCTGAAGCAAGGATACAGCAGCATACCTATATAAATGTGACAAGTAAATTCAACATATTCTGAGATACTATTTTACCTGTTTGGATGTACAGTATAATGGTTAAGGCAGTTACTAGGAAGTGAATTTAAATTACATCAGTGAGAAATTTTGGATTTTTAAAGGCATTCAAGATGGGGTTAATTTATGTTTTATGCAATTGACATAATTGGGATAAACTCAGGGATTCCTATAAGGAAAAGAGAACAAGGTTTACCCATTGGAATAAGTTGTCCATGTTGCTTACCCATTGGAAAATTTCAACATGTAACTTGACGGGTGCAGCTTTCTTGCTAACTTTGCTCTTGCTGGCACTAAGAAAATGGGTGATTTTGCTGCTGGCCTCCAGGTTGGTGTGCCTTGCTGAGTTTCATGATGAGGACCATAAGAATGAGGGTGATTGGCTCCTTAATTTGGTGGTCTCTCTTGTGAATTTTTATCTTCACATTCATCTTCACCAGCAACAGGGTGGTTTAGGTGCAGTTTTGTTTCCAATGTTCAAATAGAAAGTTCTCTGCCTTTTCTCCTTATTTGCACTCATAAATGTGGTGTAGGAGGTCCTTCTGAATTTGTGTTGCTTTCATTGGTTAATAAAGTAACTGCTTTGGGCCTGGTGATAGGGTAGAATTTATGTAGGCAGGGAGACAGAACTGAATTCTGGGAGGAAGAAAGCAGAGACAGAGAGCCGCCATGACACGGCTAGGTCAGACATGGTGAATCTTTCCCCATAAGCCATGACCTTGTGGTGTTACACAGATTGATAGAAATGGGTTGAATTGGGATGTGAGAGTTAGCCAATAAGAGGCTAGAGATAATGGGTAAGGCAGTAATTTAATTAATATAATTTCTGTGTGATTATTTCAGGCATTAAGCTATCCAGGTGGCTGGGACAAAAAACATGCCCACTTGCTTCTACTACAGAGTGGAACCCAATGTGGGATGCTTTTTTTTGCTATAAACTGACTGGCCTAGTATCTCAGGCTTCTTATTAACTCTTACAACTTATATTAGCCCATTATTTTTATCTATATTAGCCACATGGCTCAGTGTCTTTTTCAGCAAGGCAGTCACATCTTGCTTCTTCTGTGTTGGGCTCACAACTACCAACCAGGAGTTCCTTCTTCGCAGAATTCTCCCTTTCTCATTGACCCACTTCTACTTCCTGAATGGTTGTCCTGCCTATACTTCCTGCCTGGCAACTGGCCAATTCACGTTTATTTAAAATATAATTGACAGAATATAAACCATTGTCCCACACCACTTCCCCATTTTTTTTTTAACTATTCAAGTCCTTATCATCTTATACCCTTCTGCACTTTCCGGGAATCTCTTTTCTTCATCTTTTGTATCTTTTGTTTATTGTATGTTTCTGTTTAATTTTACTTTTATGACTGGGACTAGCTTTGGTTGATTTTGCTATTTGTTCTTCTTCCCCTTTCAAGTCTTGTGATTATAGGGGTGAGACACCAAAGGTAGCTATAATTTCACTTTTATAAATTTTTTTTTACAATATATGGCAACAAGGCATTGTGTGTGCCACAAACCATCATTTGATTGCTGTAGATTTTATTGTCTATTGTCCTGGCCTCTATTTTACTTATCTATATGATTTACCTGAACATTATTAATAACAAGCATGTAGTATTTCCTTTTAATGAATGACATTGTACAAATATTGTGCAATTACTCTTTTAAGAGTGTGTAATGTGATATTGTGTTTGTGTGTGTATGTACATGTATGTTTATGTGAATGTAGGTATTGATGAAATTTGAAGAGAATTTGGATGAAAGTAAATTACTGAGGGCCTTGTGATTATGCACCTTAAGATAGATCCCTTATCCAGTGTCTGCCATGGACCATATGCTATGCATATAAGTGTTTGCATGTTGGTCCTCTATGAAAAAATATTGACTGATGTGGGAGTGTCATATATCAATCTATTGATTTCATTGGTTAAGTAATAAAGGAACTGCTTGGCCCTCATAGGTTAAAACATAGGTGGGAGGAGTAAACAGAACAGAATACTGGGAGGAAGAGGAAGTGAGCTCAGACTCGACAGCTCTGCTCTCTGGAGCAGAGACGCCATGCTCCCCTTTCCCAGGTAGACGCACGCGATGAAGCAAGCCGCCAGGTCAGACATGCTGAATCTTTCCTGGTAAGACCGGTGCTACATAGTTTATTAGAGATGGGTTGATCGGGATATCAGAATTAGCCAGTAAGGGCTAGATATAATGGGCCAAGCAGTGTTTAAATGAATACAATTTGTGTGTTGTTATTTCGGGGCATAAGCTAGCCTGGCGGCTGGGGTGCTGGGGACACAGCCCCGCAGCTCCTATTACAACAATTGACAATATTATTTGAAGCCCATTTAAAAAGTGTGGTTTTTATAGATACAGTGAAAATTGCAGAGATACAATTTTTTTGGCTTTTTCCACTGTTACAATAGATGTATTATGAAAACAGAATATATTGTCACTTGGAAAATTTTGGGGGGTTATTTAAAAATCAGAGAAATCTTGTCCCATGGCCATTTTGAAAAGCAAAAAAGCATTTATATGCTTTTGTTAACCTCCTATATTCATTGCACATGTTCCTCACCCAAACACCAGTTTTAGACCTTCAAAAAGGACAGTAAAGTCAGAGACAAGGAAAATAAGTTATACCTAGGTAGACTTGTTTGCATTTTGTGGACTGTAGGACAGGCACTTCTAGAGGGAGGCAGCCTTGTCCTTGACTTGGTGGATCCTGGCCCTATCCTATAGCACTGATGAATATCTTGCATATCACCATAGAACCTTCATCTGGCAATGGATGGAGATAGAGACAGAGACCCACATTGGAGCACTGGTCTGAGCTCCCAAGGTCCAAATGAGGAGCAGAAGGAGGGAGAACATGAGCAAGGAAGTCAGGACCATGAGGGGTGCACCCACCCACTGAAACGGCGGGTCTGATCTAATGGGAGCCCACCAAGGCCAGCTGGACTGGGACTGATGGAGTGTGTGATCAAACTGGACTCTCTGAATGTGGCTGACAATGAGGACTGATGGAGAAGGCAATGACAGTGGCATTGGGTTTTGATTCTACTGCATGTTCTGGCTTTGTGGGAGCCTAGTCTGGATGCTCACCTTCCTAGACCTGGATGGAGGAGGGAGGATATTGGACTTCCCACAGGGCAGGGAACCCTGACGTCTCTTTGGACTGGAGATGGGGGGGGAGTGGGAGGAAGGAAGGAAATGAGAGGAGGTGGAAATTTTTAATAAAAAGAAAAAAAGGGAAAAAAAGAACAGCAAATTTGGTGCAATGCTAAAACCATTTTGCCCTTTCCTTTAGCCTCTTAAGTGTTGGTTGGCAAGGTGTGAGACAGACCATTATCTTATCTCCCCCCAAATGTCAACTGTGAACTCATGAGACATAATCAAAACAAGTTATGGAACAGCTCACCAGGAAGATATTCAGTAAAGGTGAGGTTAAATGACAGGCAGCATATCTCAGGCTCTTTGCCACCTGGAGGTTGTTAGAGCACTTAAGTGATCCATATCTTGAAAGTGTACCTTAGACTTAACAGTCCCCACAGAATCCACAACTTCAACCTTATACTCCTCACTACTTCATATTCACTTTCTAAGCTTCAACAGCAATAATACAAAAGTTGAGAGAATAAATAAGAGTTGTATTTTCACATAGATTAATGTATTAACAGGTATATTTTCTTAATAGCTCTATTTCTCTTTTTCCAGAAGTTTATCTTAAAGTTATGTCACAGTATTTTATTCCTTGTGCTCTTATGTCATTTGACAACATATTCTTATAAGCATCCAAGTTCTAAATACCTTCTTTTGCTTTTAAAGACCCAATTGGCATCCAAACAGTCATACTCTGAGATAATGAGGATTACAAATTTAACATAAAAGCTAGGGGGAGGTTATGGCAGGGGAAGGAGATGAGGGAATCCTACCTCTTAGCACCTAACAGTAATTCCTGTGAAATTATGCACATTTCACCAACAGTTCAACATTAGAATCACTTTTATTTTTCATGATATTTTAAAAGTTTCCTATAAAAGTATACTTCAGGGGTAGAAGAGATGGCTTGAAGGCTGAGAACATGTCCTATTGTATAAGAGCTGAGTTTACTTCCATGCATCCACACTGGGTGGCCCACAACCTCCTGTAACATCAGCTCCAGGGGAGCTAATGTTATTTTCTAGCCTTCTCAGATACCTGCATTTATATGCATAAAGGCAGAGAGACAGTCAGACAGGCAAGCAGACACCAATGCAGACTCACCAGGTTATGGATGCATATGAATGTGTGTAATTATAATAAAAAAGTTTATGAATTTAAGACTGTGAAGCAGGACACAGGAGAAGTTCTAATGTGGAGAGGGAGGAGAGGAAATGATCTAAAATTGTATTTGATTCTACTTTGAAAATATATCTCATATATGGTGAGATTTATTTATTTATTTATTTATTTATTTATTTATTTATTTATTTATTTTATGACCCTTGTGATTCCATGCTCCTCTCTTGACCATTACAGTTTCCAGGACAAAGTAGGACTTGTGGAGAAGTTAGTATATTCCATTTAATCTTATAATATGCTTGCTGTTTATTTCCTCCAGATGAGGCCTGGTCAAGATGGGTATAAAGAGCTGGGAGGTGGCTATGCTACTGTCTGAGATTTTTCTACTGAACTTCATGGTTCAGTAAGTACTTTTTACCTGATTAAAGATTAGAAGAAACATTGTTAAGAAAGATAAAGTAGTACTTAGTTTGACACAAGTTTAAGGAGAATCTTTCCTGGCAGTATAAGAAAATAAACATTTTCCTTGAACAAACTGGTTTGTTATAATCATTATTGTATATACCTGCTACTGGCTTCATGTTTTTCCCTACTCTCAATGCAAAGATACACTGCAGATTAGTACCTCACTAATGATGTTGAATTTTCTCTAAAGGTCACCAAATTAAATCCAACTACCTACTCCCTCCCTTCCCCCAACTCCCTCCACACACCCTCTCACTACTCCTCCATCCAATCCTAAGAGAGGGCAAGGCACCCTGCCCTGTGGAAAATCCAAGGCCCTCCCAACTACATCTAGATTAAGCAAGGTATACATCAAAAGAGAATAGGATCCCAAAATGTCAGTACAAGCAGCAGAGACAAATCCCAGGGCCACTGTCAGTGGCCCCTCAGTCTTCCCCAACTGTCAACCACATTCAGAGGGATTAGTTTCATCCCATGCTCGTTCACTCCCAGTCAAGTTGAAGTTGGTGAGCTCCCATTAGCTCAGGTAAACTGTCTCAGTGGATGAACCCCTCATGGTCTTGACCTCCTTGCTCATACTCTCACTTCTTCCACTCCTCAACTGGACCTTGGGAGCTCAGTCCAGTGCTCCTATGTATTTCTCTGCCTCTGCTTCCATCTGTTGCTGGACGAAGGTTCTATGGTGATATTTAAGGTATTCATAAATCTGACTACAGGGCAGTTCAGGCACCCTCTCCTCTATTGCCTAGGGTCTTAGCTGGGGTCATCCTTGTGGATTCCTGGGAATTTTTCTAGAGCCAGGTTTCTTGCTAACCCCATAATGGCTCCCTCAATCAAGATATCTCTTTCCTTGCTCTCATATCTGTCCTTCCTCCATCTCAACTATCCCATTCTCTCAAGTTCTCCTAAACTTCCCCTTCTTCCCTTCCTTCTACTCCCTACCCCCATGCTCCCAATTTTTTCAGGAGATCTTGTCTGTTTCCAATTCCCAGGTGGATTTATATGTTTCTGTAAAGCAAAGGACATAATCAATAAGACAAAAAGGCAGTCTACTGTATGGGAAAAGATCTTCACCAACCCCACATCAGATAAAGGACTGATCTCCAAAATATATAAAGAACTCAAGAAATTAGACATTAAAATTCTAAATAACCCAATTAAAAATGGTGCACTGAAGTAAACAGAAAATTCTCAACAGAATTTCAAATGTCCAAAAGATACTTAAGGACATGTTCAACTTCCTTAGCTATCAGAAAATGAAAATCAAAACAACTCTGAGATACCATCTTACACCTGTCAGAATGGCTAAGATCAAAAACGCCAATGATAGCTTATGCTGGAGAGGATGTGGAGTAAAGGGAACACTCTTCTATTGCTGGTGGGAATACAAACTTATGCAAAGTCTTTAGAAATCAGTATGGCGGTTTCTCAGAAAATTGGGTTTCAACCAAATTAAATTTATAATGTTTCTTTTTTTTTTCTGTCTGTTGCCACATGGTAGTTTCAATGTAATCGTCATAATGTCATAGAAAGTAATATTATTAGGAGGTGTGTCTGTTGGAGTAGTTATGGCCTTGTTGGAGGAAGTATGTCATTGTAGGGGTGGGCTTTGAGGTTTTCTATGCTCAGCATACTCCTTCAGTGTTTCAGTCGACTTCCAGTTACATACATGATGTAGTGAAAGACCCCCGAAGAGAACTTCCCTCGGGAGGAGACTCTCCCAAAGCCAAGGAACAGGCCGAGACCACATGGATGCAAACCGCAAGAGGTTTATTGGGTAACACAGGTACCTGCGGGCAGCAAAGTCTTTCGGAGGACTTACGCACCTGCAAACTGGGAGGAGGTCTTTTTATAGGAAAGAAGGCAGCAAAAAGCAAGTTTACAGAAGTAAAAGCGTGGTTATCGGTGGATCGGAGTGAGGCGGGGGGGGGCATGAATGGTTTTTCCTCTCCAGCATAGATGTCTGGCAACAGATATCCTGTTTTGCAGCCCCCCACAGACCTCCTGCTTTGTGGATGTCCTATCTTATCGATATCCTGTTTTGCAGCCATCCTATCTCACAGATGTATCCTGCTTTCCTAAGCAAATGGGATGTTCTCATGAGGGCAGGCTAGCTGCTGATCCTGAGAATCTTTCAAGCAAACAGGACGTTCTCCCAGAAGCATGCTAGCTGGGGGTTTTGAGGAGGGGGTCTGTAGGGTCTTTCACTAGGACTCTCATCTAATACTCCAGCACATTTCCCTGCTCACCACATGCTGCCCATCATGATGATAATAACTGAACCTCTGAAACTGAAAGTGAGCCATCCCAATAAAACATTTTTCTATAATAGTTGTCATTGTCTTGGTGTCTTTTCTGCATCAACCACCCTTGTTCTTGTGATCTTATGTCCCTCTTCTGTGAAGTTGAAGGACATGTTTGTTTTATCTTTTGTTACTCTATTTGTTTATAACAAGGATTTCAGGGTGTTTTTTAGACTAGCCTGAAAATGGACAATTTCCTTCCTCACTGCCCAACTAGTGTGACTTAAGACATATTTTTCTATTCTTTGCCATCACTCTTTAATTTGTTTAAAGCAATGTTTGGTAGCAAGGTACTGTTTGACATCAGTTTTCATCTTTTGTCTGTAGTGCTAGCTATTTCTCTAACCCTGTTCTTCATTCCACAGTGGAGTGATGGATCATTGTTTCCATGGAAGGTGATATAAGTAAATCTTCATGTCTTACCTTATGTAAGGTGTATATCATTGTTCTGTGTTCTGATGGGGCTGGTAGAAATTGGAAGAGAATTTGAAATAAGTTAAAGGTGTATCATGTAACTATGTAAATTGTAAGACAAACCACATTTCTGGTGTGGACTTCTGGATAAATGCTATGCACATGATTTTCAGTTCTCATTCTTTTTGAGTAAAAATATAAACATTGTATGAAACCCACATATTAGATGGGCTTTGCAAAGGATAGTAGAAAATCTGAAGTATCACAAAGCTGATGCCCCTTCCTCGGGTGATCATGGATATATTCGAAAGAATGATTGTTTTAGCATTTGGAGTTATTCTCCATATACATGCATAAAAATTGTTCCATCAAAGGCAGAGAAGAATCACCAGTCCCATGTATATTCATCTATTTGCTTTCATGAGTCTATCAAACCTGGGTGGAAAGAAATCAGAGATGAGCTGATCTTACTGGGTGGATTAATGGAGACTTTAAGGTGGGAAAAGGTCTGAGCAGAAGGGAGATATAAGAACAAAGGACTGCTTTGGAGGAACTCACCCTTGTCTTTAGTTAGTTACATCACAGATCACCATAGCAGGTTCTGTAAAACATCACCAAGTGTGAAAGCCCTTTCCTTATTCTTATCCAATGTCAGCAACATGTGAAAGAGATTAATTTTTATGGAAAAAATGTAGCAGCTCATGTGATACAGTACAAATAAGTTACAGAAGAGCTACAGGGAAGACTCAGTAATGGAGAGCTTAAGGAATGAATACCACTTGGCAGGTGCTTTGTTAGGAACCCAGTAGGTACTGAAACCCATACCCAATTTCTTTGCCTTATCTGTGGACTTTATGCAGCTAGTGTTTCCATAGTATTAACAGCCTTCTCAGTCTATTACAGGTTTATTCCATATTTGTTTTCTTGAACTTCCAAAAATAAAAAGAGAAAATCAAAGAATAATTTAGTAGCATGTTGATTTTTTTTCTTTTTCCCATCGATTCTGATGATATGGGGCTACTGTTAGTTCCACGAGGCACATTTTCATTATCAACCTCCTTCTTTGGATTCTAGGAAATGATTTCTTTGACATATTCTCATATAGAGTTGTTTTCTACACAAGCATTTCTTGTGTCACATATGTGTTTAAATGTCCTTCGAAATGAGAATGCCAGATACAGTCTATTGTATAGTGTCCTAACAGATTCATTTTATTTTAATAAGCTTCTGAAAAGCAACTCTCAGTTTCCAAATATAGCTCTATTCTATTGTAATAGGGCTAGGGATTGTACATCAGAACTAGATACTTGGGAGAAAATCAGAGATCAGAGCTATTCACATTAATTTCTCAGAAATGACAGACCTTTCACCCAAATACCAAAAAATAAAAGAGCCACTTTTATTTTCTCAGTTTCTGTAACACTGTCTACTAGACAGTCCAATTGGCTGTACTTTTCAAATACATTTCAAAATGACAACTTACTTAATCTGTGCTCCTAGCCCTGATCAGGCCATGCTCTTCTCACTCAAACCATTAATAACATTCCATGGAAACACACTGAGGCTGAGAACATTAGGGAACATATACTCTATTCTCATTAACTGATGTGGGAGTGATTTCTTATTAATAAAGAAACTGCCTAGGCCCATTTGATAGGCCAACCCTTAGGTAGGCGGAGTAAACAGAACAGGATTCTGGGAGAAAGAAGCTGAGTCAGGGAGTCGCCATGATTCTCCCACTCCAGACAGATGCAGGTTAAGATCTTTCCTGGTAAGCGCACCTCATGGTGCTGCATAGATTATTAAAAATGGGTTAAGAGGCTAAAACTAATGGGCCAGGTGGTGTTTAAAAGAATACAGTTTCTGTGTAATTATTTCGGGGCATAAGCTAGCCGTGCGGGCGGCCGGGTGCCGGGGACGCAGCCCAGCCGCCTCTACTACAACGATTAACCTTTATAATCTTTGTTTTGGGGGTTATCTGACATATTCTCCTTAGGCAGATGCGAAGAAGAAGGTGCAAACTAAGTCCAGTGCAAGGGTGTTGTGGTCAAGCAAGAAGCCAATTCTGGGGTCATCTACAATGCCCCATTGCCTTCCAGTTGCTTTGTATGCTTAGGAAGGCCAGAGAAGACAGGAAATGTTTATTTGGAATAAATTTCAGGTGAATCTTTGCTGAGACATTTTTCTTGGTAGAGAATTAAGCTTTCATAGGCAACTATATTTGTATAATATTGTGATTACTTTTACATACCAGTGATATAATGTGTTGTCCTTCACACATTGATACCACTGTTGATAAATTTCATTTTGATTAATTTGAAATACAATAAAGTTCACAAAATTGAAGCTATAAGGTCCTTCTTCCATGCTGGCCACTTCAATAAACTAGATAGATGGGGAAAAGAAAAACTGTTTCAAAAGTGTAATGAATAAATAATGTTCTGTCTTCCTCTCTTTCTCACACACTTCCAACATTTATACTTTTCTAAGCTCCATTTGCTTATGGGATGTTTTATTTTTATGCTTTTGACCTCAAACAAGAAGTTTTGCACTTTATTAATTAAACCATTTCCTGAGTCTCAAAGCTTCTCTTGAATATAAACCACAATAAAAAATTTAAAGTATGAAAATTCAGAATCATATTAACCCACAGCCTCATGTGGGTTAATCATTAAAATCAATCAAAAGTTAATTACAGTACTCAGGATGCAGAGGCAGGTGAATCTCTGAGTTAAAAGCCTGCTTGGTTTACAGAGTGAGTTCCAGAACAGCGAATGCTACACAGGGAAACTCTGTTTTGAAAAACAAAAATAAATAAATAAATAAATAAACCAAAAGTGATTCTCTTTCAAGTAAGGAAAATGTGGTGCATTTACACAATGGAGTACTACGTAGCAGAAAAAATAATGACATCTTGAATTTTGCAGGCAAAGAGATGGAGCTAGAAAACATCATTTTGAGTGAGGTAACCCAGACCAATAAAGACAATTATCATATGTACTCATTAGTAAGTGGGTTGTAAACATAAAGCAAAGAAAACCAGCTTATAAATCACAATCCCAGAGAACCTAGACAACAATGAGGACCTCAAGAGAGACATACGTAGTTCTAATCTACATGGGAATTAGAAAAAGACAAGATCTCCTGAGTAAATTGAGAGCATGGGGAACTTGGGGGAGGGTTGAAGGAGAGGAGAAAGATAGGGGGAGCAGAAAAAAATGTAGAACTCAATAAAAAAAGAAAAAAATTGTTTTTATAAAGAAGTAGTAAAGAAAGTCATTAATTGTTTCACAAAACTTAATAATAGAGTACCTTTTATAGTCAAAATAAAGAATTCCATATTAGTAAGCAGGAAAATATTGGTAACTTTTGAATTGGGTTTTTAATGAATTGATATTTTCAATGAAATATTTGTAAAAATATCACTCTTATTCTTCTGTTTATTTGCATAGATGAGAAAATTACCCTGTTGGCCATCTCAATTTGTCAAAGATATTGGATGACTACCAAATTTAATGATTAATATAAATGTTAAATTTTACATTGCTAAGTATTTTTACTTCCTTAAACAGATTCAACTATTTCTAATGTTTTACTATTTTAAAGAAATTCTCTTAAAATATATTTATATACTTAAATGACAAAATCCAACTATGATAATATAAGTTTTAAAATTCTTTGGCAAACAAGAGTTTCTAAAGTTGTCTAGAGTTCTTGCAGAAAATCAAACTTGATCTTTCACAACAGAACAAATTTCTAAAATTTATAAGTGTTCTATTGAAGACAGGAGGAAGTTATATTTTAGTGGTGTTTTTCAGTGTAGGAGGAGTGAGTGCAGTCATGACTCTTTACAGAATCAGAAGCAATGCAGTATATATATATATATATATATATGTATATATATATATATATATATATGAACAGAGATATTCATTACATTGCCTCACAGGTTCAGAGTCTAGGTACTACAAAAGGTTGTGCACAAGCTGGAGAGCCAGAAAAAAACATAGCTTTTGTTATCTAAGGCACTGCAAACTTTAACAAAGGAGGACTCCTATGTCAGTGTAAGTTTGAGGCTGAGTTCTTTTTTTTTTTTTTTTTATTGAGAAAAAGAAAAAAGTTTCCGCCTCCCCCCAGCCTCCCATTTCCCTCCCCCTCCTCCCACCCTTCTCCCCCTCCCCCCATTCCTCTCACCCTCCCTCTCCAGTCCAAAGATTAGTCAGGGTTCCCTTCCCTGTGGAAAGTCCAAGGTCCTCCCCCCTCCGTCCATGTCTAGGAAGGTGAAAATCCAAACTGGCTAGGCTCCCACAAAGCCAGAACTTGAAGTAGGATCAAAACCCAGGGCCATTGTCCTTGGCTTCTCATCAGCCCCCATTGTTCGCCATGTTCAGAGAGTCCTGTTTTATCCCATGCTTCTTCTGTCACAGTCCAGCTGGCCTTGGTGAGCTCCCAATAGATCAGCCACACAGTCTCAGTGGTTGGGTGCACCCCTCGTGGTCCTGACTTCCTTGCTCATGTTCTCCCTCCTTCCGCTCCTCATTGGGAACTTGGAAGCTCAGTCCGGTGCTCCTGTGTGGGTCTCTGTGACTATCTCCATCCATCACCTGATGAAGGTTCTATGGTGATATGCAAGATAATCATCAGTATGGCTATAGGATAGAGTCATTTCAGGTTCCCTATCCTCAGCTGCCCAAGGAACTAACTGGGGACCTCGCCTTGGGCTCCTGGGAGCCACTCTAGGTTCAAGTCTTGGGGGGGGATGGGAGTATCGGGGGAAGGGGAGAGAAAAGTGAGAAGGGGAGGATGAGGGAAACTTGGGGAAACAGGAGGATTGGGATAAAGGAAGGTTGGATAGGGGAGCACGGAAGCACAATTTTTAGTTAAGGGAGTCACCTTAGGGTTGGCAAGAGGCTGAGTTCTTAAACCGTTTTCAGAAACTCTTGGGTGGCAAATGGAGTTCATTTTCACTAAAGCCTTGTCCTGAATTCCTTCTCATCTCATCTCATTCATTCCTCACTGGAGACAGTCCTGTTCTGGCTTGCAGCCCAGAATGTTAGCTAAAGGTAGGTTGTTGCCTATATTTATTGGAGATCCTAGATTTACCAAAAGCCCATCTTAGTGTATAGGGCATCTAGATATGCTGCATCTGGTGCAGAAAGTGAATGGAAGCATTTCATCGTTTTCAGATGAAACTGAATCAGTGTCAGGAAATTATGAGTATGTCTTGCTTCTCATGCGTTGTTCCTTTCCAATAGTCCCTGGTGTCTTTGTGGAGATTTAATATCCATTATAATGCTAGTTTACTCCACCTTAAATTTAAATTTGTGTTTTTCGGGGAAAGCAGTCTGCATTTGGAGGCCATAGAAAAAGCTATAGGAATTTATTTACTCCTCCCTCCATGTGGGTTCTGGGACTCAATTTAGGTCACTGGCCTTTTCCCTTCTGAACCATATAGTCAGTAAAGTACCCCACATAAAAGGTCATTGAAATCCACAAAGGAAACATCAGTTCTTTTCTGAGATTCCAGTTGACTGGTCTTTTCTGCAACTAATAAAGAGAGTTTCTTGATATTTCCAACATTGCTTCCATTTATGTCTCTCAGGTGTCTATTTTATTTTACCATGTAAGGGCTTTTCTGTAAAGTAGTGACATCTAGATTCCATAAGTAAAATCATGAGATTTTTTTTTTGCCAGTTTCCCTCTTTTATTTTCTTCTGTTCCCTCCTTCAATTTGTTGTCCTATTTAAAGCTTTATGACATACATATAGATATTACAATTCAGATTCTGAGAACAGCATGCATGAGAATAGCATTCATGTGAGTAAAACAAGCATGCAATATGTGTCATTCTTAGTGATTTTTTTCTTAATCTGATTATTTCTATCTTTATCCACTTTTCTGAAAATAGCAACATTATGGGGTAGTAAATGTTTACTTTTTTACATATCATATGCCCATCAATTGATGGACACATATTCTAGAATAAATCTTGGCTACTAAGAATAGTACAGACATTCACTTGGATAGGCAAGTATCTCTGGAGTATACTGAAATAGTAAATGCAAAACCTAGTTTTAGATTTTGAGGAAATTCTATACTACCTTACAATCCCATAAGCCTCTTGCCAGCACTTATGCTTTTCATATATTTTATGGTAGGCATTTTGACTGATGTAGATGTAGTTTAGGTACTTGGAGAGATATGTCTTTATTATCTACATATACTTTTACATTTCACCAAGGCACATGAAAATCTGAATTTCTAGTTGATCTTAGAAGCAACCCCTAGGGAAAAAGGTCAAATATGTATTTCTCCATGTACACCTAGGACTCTATACAGTAACATCACATTTGTAATTAAACCATGAAGTATAGTTAGGCACTCAGGAGGAAATGAAAACAGTATTGTAGTCAGGTACATATTTCTCAAAATTTCTTTCTTCTTATTTAAAGTTTTGTTAAAAATATTATTTTCTTACTGACTAGAAAATTATATTTAGACATTCTTATAGATGTATGTGATGCTGACAAAAATCTTTAATATTCCTTTATTTGCTATCTGTTTATTTTTTTACTCCCAGAAAGTAAGTTCACCAAATGTTTAAATCTGGATAGCCAATTTTTTATTTATATTTTTAACATGTGGTGCCACTTTCTGATGGATTTTTAGTCTTTTTGATGTATTTTGCTTTCATTTGCATTTTTTACCCTGTTTTGAAAATATTTGCTACTACCCCGTCAGAATCTGTCCTTTACATCTCTTTTATACAATTTAAATAATCTTTCTGGATGGAGAAAGGAGTCTTGTAAGACTTGGGAAGCTAGAAAAATGTGTGAGGCTCCTGAAATTCACAAAACTTACAGGACTCGGGAAGCTCGGGAAATGACAAAGTGATTCCCAAGTACTTGGCAAATACTTCTCTCATACAGGATAGTGGGATTATCCCTTATCCTCACCAGTCTCACATCTTAGGCCTCAGTGTGGGTTTTCATCAGTGAATATTCTGAAATGCTTTCCCTTCCAAATTCCCACTATGGCCAGGAGTAAAACCTGTTCTTCTGTTCACATTCATCTCCTTTTCAAATAGCATGTTTTCCCACACATTTGATGATCTTCTAAGCAGTTGTTTCCATTCTATGGAACCCATAAAACTGACCATTTAAAATCATTTAAAGTATGTTGCCTGTAATACTTGCTTTCTATTATCTTTTTCTTTCCCACTACTTGTTATACATATACATTATCTAATCATTCTTATTATGGAGAGTCAAAACATGTAAATTTTTTTGGATACTAACTTTTTATTTTATATGAAATGATACTTAAAATATATGACAGTGTATGAAGTTAAGGAAGCTTATTGACTTGCCTTCAAGGTAAAATATATTTTCAGCGTCATAGTTGTTTTTAATTCCTTTTAAATTGTTAAAGAAGAATGAGGTATTTTATGTAGATTATTCCTATTCCACATATCAGAAATTTAGGTCTATATATTTAACCTCTGCTATTTATCTATCACATCATTCATTTTTATAAATATACAAAACAGCATTAAAGTAGAAGCTGATATGATCTTAAACATTTTAAAATCTGTTTCCTTCATTTTGTTATAGAAATAGTAATATCATTGAAGACTAATGGAAATAACTAGAACTATACCTATATCATTGCATTGATTAATTATCTAATCTTTTAAATTAAACCATGAATTAGAAGGTTGTTCAGTTTTTTTCTGCTCCCCTCCCTTCCTCTCTCCTCTCCTCCTACCCTTCCCCATGGTCCCCATGCTCTCAATTTACTCAGGATATCTTGCCTTTTTCTACTTCCCATATAGAGTAGATCCATTTATCTCTCTCTTAGGTTCCTCATTATTGTCTAGGTGCTCTGGGATTGTGAATTGTAGGCCAGTTTCCTTTGCTTTATGTCAAAAAGCCACTTATGAGTGAGTACATATGATATTTGTCTTTCTAAGTCTGAATTACTTCACTCAATATGGTGTTTTCTAGATCCATCCATTTGCATGCAAATCTCAAGATGTCATTTTTTTTCTGCTGTGCAGTATTTCATTGTGTAAATGAACCACATTTTCCTTATCCATTCTTTGGTCGAAGGTCATTTAGATTGTAAAACAAGTAAGTTTAAACCTCTGTGGTTTCATTTCAGGCCTGCTTGAGATCCTTACTACTGATAAGTTTTTGTGCAGAGATGGTGGGTATTTGAAGAGAATTTATGTGGACCTAGAGTGGAGAGGACCATGTGACTAGAATTCTTAAGTTGGCCTCTTGTCAAGTGTGGAACTCTGTAAGGTAGCATGCACTGCGTGCAAGGCCTATTCTGGTTTACAGAAACAATATAGGACAACTTCCTAAATAATGGGTCTTCCCATGGATAACATCATAACTAGAAGAAGACAACACGGATGGCTTTTACCCAACTTATCATACATAACTTTTGAATGGAGAATATGTTAGAACTCAACAATTCTCTCTTCAAATGAAAATAAGAACAATTATCTTGTGGTGCATCTGTTTTATGAGAAGAAATTGTAGGTACATGGTCCTGCAGATACTTGTATCAATTCCAGTTACTGCCTCTGAGTTCTGCACACTATTAAGTGGGAAACAAACCATATGGTGGACACTAAGGGGGGAAATGAAAGTACAAGAGGAGTAAATAGCAAGGGAAATCTGAGTATCAAGTCAGCCAATGAAGAACTGCAGTCCTTGGGGACATTGCCTTTGTCTTTGGCTTGGTGAGTCTGGAACAGTCTCTGATTCTGACAAATGTCACCTAGCTGGTGCCTTTTCCCCTGACCTTTTCCAGTGTTGACAGAGTGTGAAGGGAATTTGTGTATCATGAAAGAAAAATATCACCTAGAAACTCATCAAATAAAATGAAACAAGCTCTAGAGGAACTGACTGAGGAGACCTTCAGAAAAGGTGGGGCAAAGTGAAGCAGACTGAAGAGGTCATAAAGGTTTGTATCGATGAGAGCAAAATTGAGCAAACATGCCTGAAACGTACACTTAACACTTTCCAGACCTCAATTTCTGCTCTCATTCTTTCTAATTTGCTGTATCTAAAACAAAATACACTGACTGGGTGTATAAATTTATGTCACATCTTTCAAAATCAAAAGCCTAACATTACTTGCCATGCATTTATTTTCTCAGGATGCATCTTCCTGGACTCTCAATAATAGCCTTTCTGATGGGTCTTCACATAGGGTTTTCTTTATGGACATTTAACCCTGGTATCTCCCTGTGTGCTCACATATCTTCTTCCTTAAGGGTACAGTCACAGTCAAATTCTCCTGGGTCCCAGGCTAACAACCTCTTTATGATGCAATCATCTCTTTAAGGTTCATGCTTCTATATCCAGTCCCACTGTGAGATGACAGGCCAGCAGCTTACACATAGGATCTGATCTAGCAGAAAATCAGTCTGAAGACCTCCAAATATTCACTCAGTTAAGGCAATTTAGATTGTCTAATTGTTCAGACACAATTATCAAACAGAGATAGGTCTCTGTTTCAAATACATTCTAAATATGGCTACTCACATAATACCTACTCTAATATTCTGGTGCAGTGTCAACATACCAACCTGACCATATTTCACCATGGGAGGTAATATATATTAACTGCTAACCTCAAGTAATTTAACCTTCAGATCTACCCTATTGTAAATGTAGCAATAATTATTTTCAGTATCAGTTTTGTGGATAAGAGGACAGAGGCATCAGCCAAGTCTTCTAGAAAGAAAATTGATAGTCTAGGTATCACAAGTTCCAGGACTTGCATTCTCCTTGCTATGATCCACTGCCTTTCTGTTTTCTTTTCATATTTACATAAGAAGGTGAGAAACGATGATGTTCAGAAAACAGATTAATTATAATAGGCTATATTTTAAAGGTAGAAAATTTCCTAAGCCTTAACAGGTAAGATATAAAAGTAATTTCTTAATAATTTTAACAAATAATAATTAACATATAATAATTGTGTTTCTTATATCATATTCACCAGGCTTATGATGTGCTCTATTTCTTGATCCAAAGATAGTATAGACATCAGAAGCTTCAGATCATCTCAAAAATACAAAAGCAATCTAGTTTTGAGAATCATGCCTATATTTCTTAACTTTAAATGATTGCTACTGGGTAAGTATATTAGCATTTAATAATTCGATTTAATGTTTTTTAAATTTGATGTTAAAGGACTATTATTACTATTTTATTTAATATTCACATATGCATATGATGTATTAGGATCAAATCTAAACCCCCATTCCCACACCTCCAATTCCTTCCCTGTCCTCCTAACAATTATCTTTTCTTCTTCCTAACTTCATGTACCCTCCCTGCCATTTTTCAAAAATACCAGCTGAGTCTGTTTAGTTCTGCCTGTATGTGCACAGGTGTGGGGTGTCTACTGCAGCATGGGCAGCCTCTTGGGGCCCAGACTCTGAATCCCTGAATAAAACTTACAGTCCTTCTCCACAAGAGCAGTCACCGATAGCCAATAACTACTCAGATAGTGGTAGAACTTCATGTTTCCCACTCAGTCATATTTTTATTTTGACTGGCTTGATCTTATGTAGGCCCGAGGTATGAAGTGGTAACCACTGTAAGTTGTATATGCAACTTTCCTATCAATTCTGGCAAGTGCTGTTCCATTACAGACATCTACTCTATCTGGTTCTTCCAGCCCTTCCTCCTAATTGTGTGATGGTTTGAAACTTGGGATAAGGGGTTTGATTCATATGTCCCTAATCAGTCTGGAACTCATTGTGGAGGCAAGGCTGACAAACTGTGGCTGTCTTCCAAGTGCTGGGATTTAAGACATGTGATTCCACCTGAGCTGAAATGTTTTGCTCTGTAATAATAACTTTTGTTGCTCTTCCATATCCATGGCATCCTACCCCTGCTTATCTTACCTTTACTCACCCCCCTGTTTTTCATTTTCTTCTATTTTTCTTTTTCAGATAGGATCTTGTTTTGTCATTCAGGATGGCCTTGAACTTGCTTTGTCATCCGATCCTTGCAATCCTCCTGCCTTCCCTTCCTGTGTTCTGGGATTATAGGTATGTACCGCTATGCCCAGCTGTTTGATGGTCTTTGATTCTTCTAATTTCAGTAGATGTCAATTTCCATCAAACAAGAAGATAAGTAAAAAGATGTCTATTTGAGAACGTATTTGTATATTTTATCCAATCATTCTTCTTCATGTGTAGTCTCTCATGCCTTGAGGAAGTCGCATCTTCAGAAGTTTAGATCTAGGTAAGAATGTGTTTTTCCCTTTCTCTCTAGAGAAGTTATTAGACTCTTAGGCAACGAGAGCTTTAAGATGTCTGGTGGATTATGAATTTTTTGATTATTCTTATGATGAGTTCTTAGAGAGGAACACAGTCAAATCGTCTCTCAAATAACTTTCCAAATCATGACACCACTCACAAATAGTTTATAAAGCTCCACAAAAATCAGACAAATGACTTTGAGAGAGATTTTGCTCAAAGGATTAGTTAATGACTCCCATATGCTGGAATTTTTTTTGCCAAAGAGCATTGTGCAACTTCTCCATCTTTTTGCTTGAAAATTACATTATTACATAGATAACATATTGTAAATTAGAATATATGTCAGCTTCTTTATAACAATGCATATCCACTAGACTGAGTATTGCTCAGGTAAAAACACGGCAACTGACTTGCAAGTTCTGGCAGTATAAACTTCTCACATTTTCTTCCAAACCCTTCTATCACTACCTCTTTTGAAAAACTTGTCTATGTTGAGAAGAACTAGATTTACATTCTACTTCTGAGCAACACTTTTTGCCCAGCTCGTCTTAGGTTAAATAAGAACAAGGAAAGTCAGAGTACTCTATAAATAATAAACATTTGTTTGTTACATTTCAGGGTTATGAAAGTGAAGGATCACAGCCAAATCATGTAATGAGTGTCTTGTATGAACATTTCTCTCATAGTCAGATATTCTTTGACTATGTACTATTTAGATGAAATGATGGAGATAGAAGCATTGGCTTATAAGCTTTGAAAACTTCTTGGTTTCTATTCCTTAGCATATTAGCTAAATTGCAGACAGTCTGATAGTTTGAGAATAACGAATCATGTGACCATTTCCTCAATTCTAAGACATACCAAGAACAAAACATTCTGAAAGGATGGACAAGGAATTAAATTCATAACTGTGACTGAAAATCAAGAACCAACCTTACTTGGGTGAAAAACCACTTCTGGACACATTTATATCCCAACACTTGCTATGTGACCTGATGGAATTGTAATAATATATGGGTGTTGAGAAACTGTTGCCACTGCTCCTCAGCATATTGATGAGTCAGTATGCTGAAAGGGAGGGAGGGAACACATTTCAGGATATTTCTGAGAGAATATCTCATCACAGGCCAATTTGAGTCAATAGCATGAAATATTTCTGCAAATGAGATCACCAACTTAAGGCAAGTTGGACTTTAAAGAAAGTAACTTGTTCATCTGTATAATTGTGATTACTATGAATGGTGCTTATTTAAAGCATTTCCTAGAAGTAATAGGACCAAAAATGTATATAGCATAGTATTATAAAAGGGAAGACACTGAAGTATTAGAGATGTGAAATAATGCTTTTTGTGAAAGAAAATGGACTTCCATGGAAACCCAGTGGTGCTATCTGTAACTATTTCAGCTACCAAATTCCATGGATTTTAACAAGTTCGAGTACTGTACAATACCAATGATCTGTATCACCAAGATTTCACTGATCTGGGATAGAGCCCTGGATATTGTAAATAAGACCCAATTTGTTCATTTTTATTTTAAAAATTGGGAAATGAATGTCATACATACATACTTTATTTACATTGTTTCCATTCCTGCCGTGCTCCCTCCAATTCCTCACATGTTTCTCCCCTACTCTTTCTCAAATCCATGACTTCTTTATTATTGTTAAACACGTATGCACTCACACAAACAAGTCTACAGAACATTGCAGATGGCTTTAGGGCTGACCATTGGATAAAGGCATTTACCTTTAGAGGAAGCTGACTCTACGTTCCTCAGCAGCCATTCGTAGCCTGTAACTCTTTGCTTAGGGGGTGGGTTTTACTCCTGCTTCCAATAAGAATTTCAGTGTGCTATAGTAGCACATGTGACATGATATAGATGGTTTTTTTTTTTATTTTCTTCTTGGAAAAATTTACTAATGTAGGTAAAGGAAATGATGAAGAAAATAGGTAATGATACAGCAAAACTTGGCCTTGAAATAAACATATAAAATGCTATCAGTAAGTTTGGAGGGATTATAAAAGGATGAAAAGGTTTGCTTTGTCTTTCGGCAGTTGGTTGAGATCCACTTTGTCCATCACATTACTTTTCTTTTGTTGTATCTTTTTCCCTTTTGAGTACATTTCAGAGTGTGGCTGACAAGATCATACAGGTTATGAATGTGAGTCAAATCTCCTTACCAGATGTTTTTGAGTTGAAAAAATTGATGCTTAAATTTTCTTATAATTTCACTTTTTTAAAAAAAAATCCAGTA